>AYEL01024322.1:0-67681 GCA_000484575.1 Olivierus martensii
AAATCCGCTTTAAATGCACGAAGCATTGTGTATCTAAATTATGTCTGTCAAAAAAGAATAACATTTTATGTAATTTTAAATGACACAAAAGCCTACCTTGTAAAAATAAATAAGAGGTACCTAGTTGTGTTTTTCAACTTTAAAAATTTTTACTTTATTTTTGAACTTCGACTAATACAAATATTAAAATATTTGTCCATAAAAAAATTGACAATTTCAGTTCTTTAAAGTCAACTGTGTAATAATGAATGAGAGTTAGCTCTATTTTCAATTTGTCTTATTTCATTTTTTCAAGTAATAAAAATATGAATTATGTTCATTATAATAATGTTCTTTTTTTATCAATTAATCAAGAATTTTTATATTCACAGTATTACCATAAATACAAAAATAAAAAAAAATACTAGGAACCTGTTATTTCGCAAGGTAGGCTTTTGTGGCATTTAGAATTACACAAAATGTTATTCTTTTATAACATAATTCGTATACACAAATACTTCGTGCATTTAACGCGGATTTAGCTCTATGTACTGTAGGTACAGTCGGTTGCAGAAAGATCCGAACATCGTTCATAGGGGTAGCATAAGAGGAAGTAGTATGGATTACAAAGTCTGGAAATTCCAGGCACAGTTACGGAGAAGTAAATGGACTCTTCTCGTTGCGGAGGAAACAGGGGACGGGTAGATTTCAGAGATGCGAAAATTTCAATGACGTAATTGACATGATTAAGTGCTGTTATGCGATGTTTGCTGTATTCTTCCAGCACTTTCAGTTTTTACAAAACATTGAAAGACAATTTTAGTTTTGAATATTCTCCTTATAACTTGTAAGAACATAGTATTGAATTTCATTTCAAACTAGATTAAATTATATCGAACTTTGTATAAATTTAATAATAAAACATAAATAAGTCATCTAAATATATATGTCCCTGGAGTGATGTAAACTTTCAAAATTTAATTGTTTGTTCGCAATTCGTCGATCTGTTATCAATCTTGCCGTATTTGAAATGAAGTTTATTTTTCATTATTCGACGAAGCGATCTTTCGCTTCCTTCATAGTTTATTTTCTCTCTTATATGTACTAAAATTTCCATTACAGTTGGATATTTATTTTCTCTGAAAATTTCTGACACAGTTGCTCGAACAACAAAGATCAAATTCGTCGACATCAATTAATGCGAATATCCTTGGTCGTTTTTTACCTGCGGTTTGAATTATTCTTCCGAATCTGGTGTAGTTCTGTCAACAATTATTCTTCGACAGGTTGAATATGATACGCCTGTTGATTTGCTGGTCTCTAATAATTGCATCGTTACTATCTCCATATTTACTTTCCTTTAGATAATTAAAAACATTAAAAATAATCGTTCGAGCTTGACTATTTAAAGTTTTTCCTTGAATAAATATACTACGATCAGAAGTAGATGGCATTACGGTTTAGTAAGAAGAACTCTGGATAAATCCAGATCACTGCAATCGATAAGGACATACAACGCGCATGCGTCATTTTCCTCCAACTTTCATGCCGGCAACTATAGTTATTTTACCAGAATAGCAGTAATATTCTGGTAAAATAACTAACATATTTTTTCATTGAGAGAATATTGTCATTTGGAAAGAATATGAAGAGTCCATGTCTAAAAATAAGTAAAAGAACATAATTATAAAATTTGAAGACAATGGAGATTTGGGTATGGAACCAGGCTCCATTGAAGTCGTTGACGAAGTTGCTATTGATGTGGCTGACAGAACAGTATGAAGTCAAAATTCTTTATCCAGTGCCCATATGGTGCCACATGATTTGTCCTTTCTTTGGTCCACTGTTTGAAAATTGCTTCGGTTCATTTTATGTTGGTACCCCTACAAGATTCATATTATGCAACAGTTGAAATTGCGAGATTCGCAGGAACAAATGGATTTTTTTTATTATTTTTTGTTAAATATTAATGTGGCGGGTTTAAGGTTAGGGTTAATTGCTGCGCTATGGCGAGGGTGCAATGACTAGTGAGAATTTCATTGAAGGTTCTGCGGAAAAATAAGTTTGGAAACCCATGCAAAGCCTATATTTGGCCAGATAGAAATAAAAACGAGTCATTATAACATTTCAAACACAATTTTTTATTTTATAGATATAGGGCCTACTGGATACTTTCCGCCGAACTTTTCGGACTTCAACAACTTGTTGTCTGAATCGGCTTATTAAAGTGCACCTGAGTATGCAGATTATTGCTTGCTAATTCAGTCATTGCCAGTAATTTTATATCCCTAATTTGCTACATTAATATTTATTATGTTACCTAATGTATTTATAAAACATAAAAGTAAAAGATAATCAACGAAATAGTGTCCTGTCGTATAAATTTAAAACCCATTCAATGCACCTTCCTACCCCCATTGCTAAGCGACTGCCTGCATGATCGCTACCACGTTATACTTACACCGATCTACTGCTGGAGTAATTACGCGATCCGTTTTTGCATATGGTAGGAAAGCCCAACCGTTTCCGCTAATGTTCGGATCTTTCTGCAACCAACTGTACTTCCATTGGCAAAGATTGCAGCCTTCCTCAATGAGATTTGTTTATTCTTGTAAATATTCTCTAAATAAAGAAAATTCTGCTGGCAAATATCGAAAACTGAGTGGTAATGCATGAGATATGAAGACACTTGTTTTAACTGTTCTCCACTTCGGGTTTTGACTAGGAAAAACTAGAAATCCCGGACTTTGAATAAAAAATGTTCGGCATTTCGAATTCGGCCTAGGAAATACTAGAACGTCCGACAAGCATTAGGACGTTCTCGTTTTGTTAGGAAATTCTAGTTTTTCCTGAATTCGGGTTTGTCCTGTAACATATACACAGTGAAACCTGCTAAAGTGACCACCCTTTGGGACCGACCTGACTGGTCATTTTTCACAGGTGGTCACTATACAAGACAGTGATCATCCCTTCCCAAAAAGAAAACAACAGATTATTCCAAACTGCAAATTTATATTAATTAAAATCGTCAACTTGCAGTCAATCGATATAATGACATATAGCATATATCACCTTCTGATGAACAAAATCTTATATCAAGCATATACTGTATTACAATTAATACTTACCTGTATATGTGCATTTAACATAGTCAAACTTAAAATACTGCATAAAGGTACATATGGTTTACGAAAAATTCGCCCCCTGTATTTCGCCTCCGGAACATTTCACCCCCAGCACATTTCGCCCCCTGTAGATAATGAATAGGCTACAAAATTGCAAATACGGTCAACAATCGAAATCTGGAATTTTTATTGAAATCCTAGCCCCTTTAATGGATATTCAATGTTAATGGTCTGCGACTGTTTACAAATTAAACCTAATTAATTAAGCAAATATTAAAAAGTGAAATATTTCTTAATTTTCATTTAAATTTTTTGATAATTTTATTTAATATGTTTTTTTCATCTTTCTAAAGAGATAAAAATTTTTCCCGAATTTTATTTCTTACATAACTTTTCGTTCATTATATCAGATCGGAGAAATCACGATTTTCTATATGAAATCTTAGCCATCCAACGAAATGTTTGACATTTTTTGATAATGGCAAGTCATGAATAAAAGTAAGTGAATTTTGCCCCCAATCCATAGAAGGTGTGTGTATAAATGCATAGCAAATAAATAAAACTTCAGTTTTTTTATATATGATTACAAGCAGAATCAGAAGAGAAAGATTCTGAGGTACCCACTGATATGAAAGCTAGGACAGATACAGTTTAAGCAATCCAATGATTATAGATTGAAAAGGAAGATTAAGTGATTTTAGATAACAAAACGAGTTAAATTGATATTATGGAAGATATAAAATAATTTATAGTCTTATAAATTAGGAAAATAGATAAATTTATTCATGATTTTTAATATATTATTAATACAATTAATCAGACAAAACCATACACCACAACAGACCAGACATCACTCTCATAGACAAGCAAAACAAAGTTACCTACATTATAGACATCTCAATACCAGACACACACAACATCCAGGATGCATTCACCTAAAAAATTAGCAAATACACAGAACTCTCACAAGAAATTAAGTGTCTCTGGGGAATGCAAAAGGTAGTCATAGTACCCATCATTCTCTCCTCCACAGGAGTAATCCCTCACACACTACACAAAAGCCTCAAAACATTAGATCTACATCCCAAGACATACATAACACTACAAAAAGCATCTCTACTCAATACATGCAACATAGTAAGAAAGTTTCTCAACACTGACATAGACAGTTAACTCACAATTAAACATCACAAGCAGCTATGTCTTGACTCGTGTCCGACAAAGCACTTTGACCCAGAGATACTCCGTGCCCACATTGATGTACTATAACATAACAATAATAATAATAATAACAACAACAACAACAACCCATCTGCTGGCCTTCTGACCAATCCTGGTGGACAGGCTTGCATGCTCCAACAACCCTGAGAGCTATGCCGCAAGCAGCTCTGCTACTGGCAGAGTCTCCCAGGCCAAACAGGTCTCTGAGGATAGGAGCCAGACTAAGAGAGATACCAATCTCCTCAGATGATATAATGATGAAAACAAAAACTATCAATACTGCATTCATCGTATCGCAGCAAAAGGATGGCATTCAGGACTTAGGCAGAGGATCTGTCCAGAAAGTAAGCCACAGTCTCCCATGAACAGCAGTGGTGCAAACAGCACTGCCTCATGTATGGCTACTGTAAGGAATTGCTCTAAAGATCAGAGCATCCCACATTTGGATGTTTCTATGACATTACAGCCAAAGACCACCAAGATGAGTCAACCACACCAATGCAGGAAACGGACTGAAGATTTAAATAAATTCATCATGTGAACTTATTATACTATAACCAAAAATGAAACAGACAACATATCTTATAGACAAGAGCTGCATAAACAATTTATTACTAAGTTCCCCCATTTAAATCAGCTGACAGCATAGAGAATAGCGGATCAACGCCAAGCAATTGTTACACATAACCTTTTGTCCCAGACAATACTTAATCAATTAAAAGATGAAATTAGTAATACTCAAATGGTGAAATCTCTTTTATCATCAAACGAAGAAAATACTACCTTGCAAGTTGACTTTGACAATCCTAATTATTGTCAAGAAGATACTTTTCTTAGTGAATTCCACAACACAGGCTCTGAGTTGCACAAAAAAATAGAAATTGAATTTTATAGAGCATTAGCAAAATTTTCAGGGACTAATCCATTAACAAGATATAAAATACCAAAGCAAACCTATTCAAGCAAACTCTCAGAAATAATCAATATCTTAAACTTATATATTATCCCAGAATAACTCAGCCAAAATTTTAACTTCGAAGATCTTTACACTTCAATTTACTGTGGTACCATTGTACCTGTAAGATGCAATGGCACTAAATTTTTTTCACCAGAAAAAATGTTTAATCTCAAGTCTAATTATATACTACCTTGGCAACAATGCCTAACCTCAAAAATAAAAGATTTATATAGTAATCTGGGACACCTAACACAATATCTTAAAGGAAACAGAAGCTAAACATTAAATAAGAATATTAAGAAAATACTTACAAAAGCAAAAATCCATACCAAGCATGAAAATTACAACTCAAAAATAGAAGAATACATGGATGCATTGAAACAGAAACTCAATGCTCTCAGTACAAAAATTAAGCATTACAAAGAATGCACAGATCACAAACAACAAAACAAGCTTTTTCTAAGAAATGTAAAACAATTTTATAGAAAACTGAACCAGGAAAAACAAGAAAATTCTAATAACTCCCCATCTATAAAAGATATGGAAGAATACTGGTCAAATCTCTGGTCCAATAAGGTTATTCATACTGCTAATGCTTCTTAGATTAAAGAAGAAATTGAAAATACAACTCACATCACTGATATGCCATTTGACAGAATAACTACAGAAGAAATTACCAATGTTATAAAAAACACTCATAACTGGAAAGCCCCTGGTGGAGATAATATTCATAATTTTTGGTATAAAAAATTTACATGTGCTCATCAACTCATTGCATATCATTGATTTTCACTGCCTTCATTCAGCATCTAAATACTATACCAACGTTTCTTATGCAAGGCATCCCTACATGCTACCAAAAAACCTCAGAAAAAAATCTTGAATATTACAGACCAATTACTTGCCTCAATTTAGCTTATAAAATACTTACATCCTGCATTTCAACTAAAATCTATACCCATTGTATGAACAATAGTATACTCATTGAACAGCAATAAGGATGTCAATGCAAATCAAGAGGCTGCAAAGAACAATTAATTATAGATTCTGTTATAACCCATCAAGCACAAACAAAACACAAACATTTATATGGCTTACATAGACTATAAAAAAACTTTTGATAGTGTGCATCACTCCTGGCTTTCAAAAGTACTCTCATTATATAAAATTCAGCCTGAAATAATCAACTTTCTTAAAACTTCCATGGAAAAATGGAGCACTAATTTAAAACTTACAATAAGTAACCAAAAAATTACCATTCCAAAAATTGCAATAAAACAAGATATATTCCAAGGTGACTCCCTTAGTCCTCTTTGGTTTTGCCTTGCTCTAAATCCATTGTCCAATATACTTAACAATAGTGGTTATGGCTTCCAAATAAAGCAAAACTAAAACTCTTATTCAAGCTAAGCCATCTTTTCTACATGGATGATATAAAACTATATGCCTCAACAGAAAAACAAATAGAAGACCTCTTACAGCTAACTGAAACATTTTCAAATTATACCATTTCACTACCTTCATTCAGCATCCAGATACTGTACCAACATTTCTTATGCAAGACATACTACCAAACTACATGCTACCAAAAAATAACCTCACAGAAAATCCTGAAAATTACAGACCAATTACTTGCCTCAATTCAGCTTATAAAATGCTTACATCCTGCATTTCAACTAAAATCTATACCCATTATATGAACAATAGTATACTCACTGAACAGCAAAAAGTATACCAATGCAAATCAAGATGCTGCAAAGAACAATTAAATATAGATTCTGTTATAACCATCAAGCATAAACAAAAAAACAAACATTTATATGGCTTACACTGACTATAAAAAAGCTTTTGATAGTGCGCCTCACTCCTGGCTTTTAAAAGTTCTCTCATTATATAAAATTCACCCTGACATAATCAACTTTCTTAAAACTTCCATGGAAAAATGGAGCAGTAATTTAAAGCTTACAATAAATAACCAACAAATTACCATTCCAAAACTTGCAATAAAATGAGGTATATTCCAAGGTGACTCCCTTAGTCCTCTTTGGTTTTGCCTTGCTCTAAATCCATTGTCCAATATACTTAACAATAGTGGTTATGGCTTCCAAATAAAATGAAATAACAACTTCTTATTCAAGCTAAGCCATCTTTTCTACATGGATGACATAAAGCTCTATGCCTCAACAGAAAAACAAATAGAAGATCTCTTACAGCTAACTGAAACATTTGAAAATGTTTCAGATTTTATTAATCCTATGGAGGAAGAAGAAAAAATACCGTGGCTTCCAACAGTCAAAATATATTGATCATAAGAATATTAAAAAATTTTTTCATCTTATCATCATCTCCAAAACATATCTTAATGGCAAAAATCTCTGCAAAGCTATAAATATTTTTGCTATACCAATACTCATTTACTCATTTGGTATTATCCACTGGACTGACACCGAATTAATTGGTTTACAAAGAAAAACCCGCATAACTTTAACTTGCCATAGAAAACACCACTCTAAATCTGCAATAGAAAGACATAGCCTGCCAAGAGGAGGAGGAGGAAAAGGTTTGATCAATATCCCAACTCTATGTAATAGACAAATAAATAATTTAAAAGAATACTTTTATAGCAAAGAATAATTCCTCATTACTTCACTCAGCAATTATCAAAGCAGATGTCCATCATACTCCATTGGATCTCACTAATGCAAGACTCAAGGAAATTATCCCTAAAGAAAAACACATCCAAAATTGGATTCAAAAAACCTTACATGGCAAACACCCTAATGAAACTCACCAACTCTATGCTGACAGGTTAGCTTCTAATGCTTGGCTCACTTATGCAGGAATTTTCCCTGAAACTGAAGATTTTATGATTGCTATACAGGTATCAAATACAGGTAGCCTCGATTAGTGCGAGTTCAAATAATGCGATTTTGATTAGTGCGACTTATAAAATTGATACGAGGATGGCAATTTTATTAATCCCATGGAGGAAGAAGAAACAAATACCTTGGCTTCCAACAGTCAAAATATATTGTTCATAAGAATATTAAAAAGGTTCTTACAAACCTTTACATGCAACACCTTATCATCATCTCCAGAACATCTCTGCAAAACTATAAATACTTGTGCCATACCAATACTCACTTACTCATTTGGTATTATCCACTGGACACCGAATTGAGTAAAACCTGCACAATTTTAACCCGCCATAGAAAACACCACCCTAAATCTGTAATAGAAAGACAGCCTGCCAAGAAGAGGAGGAGGAAAAGGTTTGATTGATATCCCAACTCTATGTAAATAATTTAAAAGAATATTTTTATAGCAGAGAAAATTCCTCATTACTTCACTCAGCAATTATCAAAGCAAATGTCCATCATACTGCATTGGATCTCTCTAATGCAAGACTCAAGGAAATTATCCCCAAAGAAAACATATCCAAAATTGAATTCAAAAAACCTTACATGGCAGACACCCTAATGAAACTCACCAACCCTATATTGACAGATTAGCTTCTAATGCTTGGCTCACTTCTAATGCTTGTCTTCTCACTCGAATTCATTATCTAAGGTCCCTAAAGGTAGGAAATCCTCACTTCTAGAGATTTCACAAGTTACTAACTACAGAACACTTTCCCCATTGTTCTACTTACTTCTCATTGTTTTTTAAAATTTAGTAGGATAGATTGTAATATGAACACTATAATGTGAATATTGAAATAAAGATTTTTACAAAAAATTTTTATATTTATAATATTCCTGACAAAAATGAAATACCATATATTAACTGGAAAATGGTTACTATTGGTATGCAATATGAAATTATGAAAAATATACAAAAATGGTTATTACTGGTATAAAATAGTGAGGTCCACTATCTTTTTTTCCTCCACATACTTAATTCATAATAATAAATTTTTTAAATTTATACTCTCAGTGACAATTAAATACAAATAATCCTCAACTTACAACAGAGTTCAAAAATTTTAATCCTGTTTCCAAAATTTGTGTCTATGTCCCCCCTTTTTTTCATAAAAAATTGATACACCCCTCATTTTCATAACAGTCTAATTTTATAAATAATTTCTACTTACAATTTAATACTACAAAACAATACATCATACATATCGCTTAAATCACTGCTTTTACTCATATTCATAACACTTACTTTTATATTCAAGCACTATCAGCAGTTGGGTCTCCGTTACTCTGCACCATAGCTAACGTTTTCGGTAACTGCTATACCATCTTCTAGATTGGATGATTTTGATTTGATTTGAATTTTGAAATTTCAGATTCAAAAAGGAAGATGGTGTAGCAATTACTGAAAACATTAGCTATGGTGCAGAGTAACGGAGACTCAATTGCTGATAGTGCTTGGATATAAAAGTAAGTTTTGTGTAAAAAAATAAGCAGTTGTATAGACTAATATGCTTAATACAGCTATGTAAGTAAGGGCTGATCTAATCGATTAGAGCAGTTTTGCATTAGTATCACTACCAATTAAATTATCAGCTAGCAGTTGATTTTAAGCAACAGTACATTTTTACAATTTGGTAACAATACATCATATTTTGTATAATAATTTTTAATACAACTAAACAAATCTTACCAAAAAACAAAAAAATATATAAATCTTTGAAGTAGGCAATGTAATTTGTAAATAATTAAAACAGGCTTTATAGTAGATTTGCCTTTTTATTACATTCTTACATCGTAACTTTTTGACAACATTCTAAACTTTTTAAAAAATAAATAAAACTTATAAAACAAACATCTAAAACATAAATCTTAAAAAATACAAATTCAAGCAATTATTCCATGGAGCAGATATGCATTTCGGCTTTGATTACGCCCTCTTCAGTCTTTTTTTCACAAAATAACCGCAATAATTTACATAATCTAATAATTATAAAATACAGAAAATAAAGATTAAATAAACTAAAAATATTAATTTACAAAAGAAATTTTACCTTAATAATCAAACATAATAATTTTAAATCTAAAACAATCCAAAAATTTGAATAAAAATAAATTTAGAACTGCCATTTCGTTACTAGGCCTTTTTTCCACAATTGTACATAAATCTTGGAGTAGGCAATGTAATTTGTAAATAATTAAAACAGGCATTATAGTAGATTTACCTTTTTATTATATTCTAAAAATTACATTCACAAAATAACCGCATTATTGCGGTTATTTATTTTGTGAAAAAAGACTGAAGACGGCGTAATCAAAGCCGAAATGCATATCTGCTCCATGGAATAATTGCTCGATGTATTTTTTAAGATTTATGTTTTAGATGTTTGTTTTATAAGTTTTATTTATTTTTTAAAAAGTTTAGAATGTCAAAAAGTTACGATGTAAGAATGTAATAAAAAGGCAAATCTACTATAATGCCTGTTTTAATTATTTAAAAAAATATATGTTTAATAACATAATATTTAGTGAGATGAATGAGCTTTTCAGCACAAATTCTCTCAAATTGGGCGTAAGTGAAGATATTGCTACTTGCAATTTTTTCAATCTCTAAACAAGATCAATATTTTGCCTTTAAACAGTTACAGCTGAAAGTTTCTGGGTACATAGATATATGTATTAATAACCCTTTTGCCAATTCATTTTTTTACAACAATTTGAATTTATTTTTTGTTTGTCTCAAAAATGATGTGTTTTAGTTAATTCTTGTCCATCCCCCTTGCAATAGACTAGCACCCACACCCCACAGTTTGGAAAACACTGTCCAATGCCATAAATCAGAAATGGTCAAAAGTTTAAAATGCCTAAAATTTATGGATTTCTCACTACTAATGTTTACTAGGACAGTATATATTACCTTAATAAACAATGAACACAAAATTACAAGAATCAGACACAAAACAGGACATTTTCTATATATCAGATCATTGGGTCAGGGGATCAAACCGAATCAACAGCCCTGACCAACAGCAGATTTTATTGATGATACTGCTGTCATAAGTACGAGTTAGTCATAAGTCGAGGATTACCTGTAGTCAATTTTATGTGTAATAGTGAGCTTTATCATAAACAATGGTAACAAATAGATCACTGATGAACAAATACTTTCACTAATAGAATAAATGCTCCACTCATGAACATAGGCAAACAGATTAGCATTTACAAGAAATCACAACAAGCACTTAAAGTGATTAAAGATCAAACAATAGCACTAACTAGCAGTTCAAAAAACTTTTAATTCACTAAAAACTCTTTTTAGAGAAACGTTTTTGGCTACACTATAGCCATTTTCAATTCAAGCACTTTTACCTTTTAGAATTAAATATGTTCTAGAAAGTCCAAGCAGTGCCGGATTTAAGCCGATTGCACCCAATCGGGCCTTGCGCTTGAGGGGGGCCCCATATTTGTCAAAGTTTATGTAATTAAATATCGTATTAAAAAAAATAATTTAAAATATATGTATCGTTTTCCAATATTCGCAAAACATATAAATGGTACGATACAATAAAGGAAGTTACGGAAGATTACAATTACCGAAAATGTCCACACAGAATTCTCGCATATAGAATACATCGCATTTGTATGCTGTTTAGGAACGACCATTGTATTCGGTCTGTGACTATATGGTGTGGATTCATTGCTAATCCCGGCTAAGGACGACGGGGAATTTTTATATATTTTATTTTTTGGCTTAATTTTAAAATATATTCTAATGTTCCAGAATATCATAATTTAGATGCATTCCAATCTCTTTTACATTGTAACTGATGATGGTATAATGTATACCGAAAACATTTTTACTGAGAATTATATTAAAAGAGTGATTTCTTTTAACTGCTGATTGTGCTTTAAAGATAACTGAACTTTGTAATTAAAATTATATTTATTAAAACTAAATAAAAATTATAAGTAATTGTAATTTTATTTAGTTATTTTATTTTGTGTTATTTTATGTACATTGCTTTTTTAGTTATTATATGCATATATAATCTTTATTTACATATTGTCTATAAATATTACATATTTTAAGATAATTATTTTGTTTATTTATTACAACATTGTGACTAGAAAATTAAATTAGTAATTTGATTTTTTTTTCTTCAAGTTAAACTATGCACCCTCGATGGTTTTTAAAATTTTTATTTGCCCTTAGTAACAAAATGATTGCTGACTGCTACTATATAGCAATCATTCTTTATGATAAGCTATCGTAATGCTATGTGAAGAATTATAATTGTTACTATTCAAATCAGACAAAATCTAAATCTAATGGAGATTTTTAAAACAAAGGTATACAAAATCAAATTTATGGAATAAATATTAAGATATTTTCTCCATTTTAACTTCCACAGCTTGTTAAGGAAATGAAGATATTATAAGGGAGAATAAAAACTATTATATATATGTCTCTTTCACTTGAATTTGTGCTGTTATATTTTAATTATAGAAAACAGCACTCAAACTGTATTGGGATAGAAGCATCATTACTGGCAAAAACTGTCCACCACAACAGACCTAACAATCTTGATTGATAAAAACAATAAAACTGTTTCTCTCATCGACACTGCTGTGCCTAATTCAAATAACCTGCAAACTACTTAAAAAAAAAAAAAAAAAAAAAAACCTGTAATCCCAACTAAAAACTACAGGAAATTTATCTTAAAAGACAGCACTATTGAAAATGACAAGTGCAGAGCCTGCAATCAAGCCTCTGAAACAATACAATATATAAGGATGCTCCATGATAGCTCAAACATATTATAAACATAGACATGATCAAGTGGCTAAAATAATCCATCAAAAGATAGCAATAATATACAAACTTCAAGATGATAGAAACCCCTATTATAAATATATACCAAACACAATATTAGAAAATAGCACTCAAACTATACTGGGATAGAAGCATCATTACTGACAAAACTGTCCACCACATAAACCTGACATAATCTTGATTGATAAAAACAATAAAACTGTTTATTTCATCGACATTGCTGTGCCTAATTCAAATAATTTGCAAACTACTTTTAAAAAAAAACTCCACAAATATTCAGACCTTTCCATAGAAATTAAAAACCAATGGCATATGGAAAAAGTAATTACTGTTCCTGTTGTCCTCTCCACTACAGGTGTTATCCCACATAATCTTCATTCCATCTTATAAACTCTAAAGCTGCATAAAAATATCTATATACAACTTCAGAAAGCAGTAATCATTTGTACCGAATAGTTTATTCTTCGTTGTATATAATTTCTGAATTTTTATCTTTTCTTTTTGCAGAATATTTCTCATCTTCAAACTGCTTAAACTCTTTAAAGCTGCATAAAAATGCAAATGAAGAATTCATTAAACAATTTACTTTTTTTGCAAAAATATTACTTCTGACCTTAAACTTTCTTATCCGTGTTTAAAGTATTAAATAGGCACAGTAACCTTTCTATTTGCTCATGTGCCCATTTATGCATTTAGAATTTAAGTACTGTTGGACTAACAAATATAAATCCAAATATAATAAATCCTTACTTTCACTTTTTCGTTTATCATTTAAGGAATAAATATCAGCTCTATTTTAAATGGAAAACATATTTATTATATCAAAAGAACTCTCAGCTTAACAAAGCCATCTTCATCAATTTTTTTAGAATAAAATATACTTTAAATTTAAAAATATAAATTCTAAAGATAAAAAGCAAAAAGAAAACTAATTTCTAAAATTAACTAGCACTTCATGCAGTAAAGATAAAGCTTACATTTAATATTAACAACGTACAAACACTTTGTGTGTCTACACCCAATTCAGGTATGCTTCGTTCCATAACAGTTCTGAATCAAGAGATTTATATCTCTTGATTCAGAACTGTTATGGAATATTAAATATTAAATGTAAGCTTTATCTTTACTGCATGAAGTGCTAGTTAATTTTAGAAATTAGTTTAGAGAGTTTAAGCAATTTGACAATGAGAAATATTCTGCAAAAAAAAAATTCAGAAAAATTATATACAATGAAGAATAAACTAATCGTACAATTACATATATAATTAAACTATTAAAAGTTAGTTATAATAAAATAAAAATCCATCCCAATTATTATTATTATTGCACATTTGAAAACCATGGTGCTGGGATTATTTCTAAAAGATCATCATTTATTACATGCGTTTTTTTAAAATACAGTCAAACCTCTAAGTCGACACCATTGGTTTGAAGGTCCTCTCTGGCGGTAAAGGAGGGTGGAGGTTTATGGTAACATGTGAGAAAACATGTATAGACTAGAATGACATTGTTTCATTTAAAAAATTCTTCAATACCAACTACAACCCTGAATCTGAATTCTCTTAAACCTTTTGTCTGTTATGGTACTCTATCTTGGTTTCTGCCCAACTCTGAGACCAGGCATCACCAGTTTATCATCGAGCATTACAAATTGTAAAACAAAATAAATAATAATAATGCAATATGCAATTTATGCCATTTATAATTTCATCAAAATGAAACTAATTTTTATCCATCTATAATGACATCTCAGGTTGGAAATGATGTTTATGTAAATTAGATGACATCACTACACTTATTCTTGAAAGTAAGAACCATTTCGTCTTTTACTGCTATTTTGAAAAGTTTGTGTAAGGAGTGTAAGTATTTTTTACCCAAACTAAATAAAATACTCCATAAAAGTTTTTTTGTAATAAAACTGCCATAAGATTCGTAGAAACAATCCAATTTCTACAACAAAAGTGAAATGAGTAACGGCCATGGTAACGCCAGGTACTGCCAATAGTGGCAGCACCTTCGAACAAGTGACGTCTAATATAATAGAAATAATAGAATATAAAGGAAAGATGTAGATTTTCTTCACAATCTTAGATATAAATTTTTTATTTCATGGGAACTGATGGCCAAGGAAGTATAAAGGGTAATAGCATATGATGCTTTTTTGTATATTTGCATGACACTCTCCTCTTTCAATATTTATTAAGATATCTAAAAAGTGAAACTCCTCTATTGTGATACATATCCCTTAAAAGTTTTGTTATTTTATAATGATTCTCTAAATACTGGAAGAGAAATATACATAACAAAAGATAATAATGGACAACATCAACAAACAAATATAAAATGTAATTGAAGAAACAGATAGCTCCAAATTACAAATTTTCAGGAGAGAAATAACTGAATAAAAAATTATTGTAAATTAAAAAAAAGAAAAAGATTAGTCCACTTACAATAGTTAAAAACAATAGTAAATTAATATTAAAATGAAGATTATATTTTGTTTTTGTTGACTTTTTTCAGTATATGCATAAACTCTGAGGCTGTCTTGCATCGACAAAAGATGTTTGCTACATCAAATGCTACAACTATTACTATTTTAGCTCTGGTATTTATGTAGCATATTTTATTATATAGATACTTGCCTAATGGCCGTATTCACTATCTCGAGTTACTGGTACAGTTACAGTTATATGAAGAATTATAGCTAAATTCGTATTCACCAACTTCGTTCCGAGTCAAATAGAACTACCCTAGCTGGTAGCTGGGTTGTTTGAGAAGCTCAGGGTTAATGCATGCGTATTTGATTAAAAATGGAGACTGTGTGCTGGAGTCCTGCAGTGAGAACGAAATAATGAAAGAATTAGAATATTTGGATTTCCTAGACGAAACTAAACAACGTGAAAGACATATTATAATTCAAAGGAAAAACTGTTTCAAGGAATTAGACGATTATGATTTTATATATCGATATCACTTACGAAAAGATATTGTTCATATGTTATTAGCATGATCTTTTGTAGCTTTTTTTAAATTTTATAGCAGTCCCATAACTGTTTACTATTTCTACGTGACGTGATTGGAATGCTATTATATTCGTTTTCTACAATATAACAAATTACAAATTATATAAGAAATAGATGCCACTTTAATATACAGATATCTAGGAACTGCATTTATATCAGCGTATTATTATCGAATAAATGCTTACTAATAATTTTCCAAACTTCTTGTTTTTCTTTTATCGACACTGCATTAATTTCTTTGTTTTCTACTAATCTTTATCTTTTTCTACTAATTCTAACAATAATTCTTTTTCAAAATCAGTGAATGTTTTCGCATATTTATAACTCACTTCATTTTCCTAATTACTGTCATGTGACCATCTCCAACCAATTGTAACATCCGATAGAAACGAAATCATCATTTACTCTCAACATCAGTAACACAAATGGCAAATAACCCTCGAGTTCAATAACTACACAGTTGAAAATGTTGGTGAATACAAATATCGAATAACTCGCCAAACAACCCTGGGTTAATTTTTACTTCAAGTTCGTCAACTCTGCCAATAACTCGAGATGGTGAATACAGCCGTAAGAATCCAAGTATTGTTACAATGAAAAAGATGCTTAAATGTAAAAGTAAAATGAAGTCCACAAGAGATTTTCTATCATTATTCAACATCAGCAACCATATCATTTTCGTCATCAATCCCTGGAATCTGATTGTAGAACCACAAACAGCCTGGTGGAACATATTTTGATGCTATATCTTTAACATCTTTACCCTTATTTGAATTGAATTTTAACACACTGTGATGTAAAAATCTGGATGCACCTGGTAAGAAAAGAATAGTTCCTGGTTTTTTTCAAAATATATGAATCTTTTATTATGATGCTCAAAGTGACACTGCACAACATTTCAATGCTGTTATACTCAATATATCTATACTTGATATTATAAACTTTTCACCTTTATAACTTGTTTTGAAAAGGTTCTCGAAGTGAGGTGCACAGTCCAAAAATGTATTTTGTTTAACATCAATAAAAATGAACTTGCAACTTGCTTTCTGGACTAGGACACAATATTCTCCTGGCAAAAATATTCTCTCTTGCTTTCATTTTTCCTCTTTGATAACACCAAATTTATGGTTGCAGGGGAAGAAACTGTATCTGGGCTCTGGAAACTGATGCATTATTTTGTCAAATTTCTTAAGTCTTTTGGCAAGTGTATACAGAAACTTAAAAAGATCAATATTCTTATTCTGTGTGGAATAGTTGTCTAAAAACAGATACAGGATTTTGACATCATCATTTATTTCATTTTTTTATAAAATGATTAAGCACGCAAATCACCTCATTTTGACCTTTTTTGACAATATTTTCAACATACATGTAACAGAATGATTTTCCTATCTTTCTAGAGTGTATACAAAAATTGTATATCCATAACTGCCTTTTATAAAATATGTCTCCATTTAGTACTACAGATAGTGGCAGATTTTGCTCAAAATCAAAAGACAACACCGTCAATATTTTCATTTTCCTTAGCCTTGATTAATTTTTCATTAAGAATTCTATGAAATCCCTCATTTTTCCCACTTATGCAACTATACTTCAAGCTTTAGATTCTTCAAAATTTCAGGATTCTGTTCCCCTTTGATCTGATTTTCCAAATGGTCATGTTTGGCACAAGTCAGTTCTTGGCATCCCAAGAGATTGTGGTAATGAGAAAAATGACAGAAAAAGTCATATGACACCAATGGATAACATTTTTCTCTATTCTGCATGTTTTCATAAACAATTGGTTTATACTTTTGCATGATAACCTATGCATTTTCAATAAATTTAATTCTAGTGAGATATCATCTTTTCATTTTTTTCATGACTAATGAGATCTTTGTTTGGGAAAGTTATTGATATAGTCAGATATCATATCTTTTCATTTTTTTCATGACTAATGAGATCTTTGTTTGGGAAAGTTATTGATATAGTCATTACTACTTTGTAGAATATAGTCAGGTTAGTAAAGTTCAAAGTACTACTGCCAAAATGTATTAACTAAGAGAAGAAACACAGCTCAACAGCAGGAAACATTAAATCTCAAAAAAGAAAAAAATTACATTAAAAATACTGTAAAAGCGCTTTCGGCTTTATTAGCTCACTTCAGTTACAGAAAAATTCAAACACTTACATAGAACGTTCTTCTTTGTTTTAAAAAACAATCACTATAGAAACCAATATAAACAATTGGGTGCATGCGCACAAAAATTTAAGATTATATATAGGGTTTTTAATACAGGTAGGCCTCGATTAGTGTGACTTATAAAATTGATACCATTTTTCAGTTAGTGCGAGCAAATATTCGATTAATGCGAGTTGTAAGTATAGACCAGTCTTACTAACAAAGGTCTGTGATTAATGCGAGTTGTAAGCAATGAACTAGTCTTACTAACAAAGCTCCGCCTCCTTTTATGATGTCCATTAACAAATAGTCTTATTAACAAAGATCCATCTCCTTTTATGATGTCAATTAACAAATGTCTTACTAACAAATGTCCGTCCCCTTTTATGATGTCAATTAACAAACAGTTACTGCGAGCAAATATTCGATTAATGCGAGTTGTAAGCATAGACCAGTCTTTACGAGCAAATATTCGATTAATGCGAGTTGTAAGCATAGACCAGTCTTAGTAATAAGGATGCACCTCCTTTTATGATGTCAATTAACAAATTACTGTTAATTTTCAGTTGGCCTCCTTTTATGATGTTAATTAACAAATTACCGTTAATTTTCGGTTAGAATTAATGCGAGTTGTAAGCATAGACCAGTCTTACTAACAAATGTCCGTCCCTTTAATGATGTCAATTAACAAATTAATGTTAATTTTCGGTTAGTAAAACCGAACGAGGAGCTTTTTATGATGTCAATGAACAAATTACCGTTAATTTTCGGTTAGTAAAACCGTGAGTTGTAAGCATAGACCAGTCTTACTAACAAAGCTCCGCTTCCTTTTAAGTTGTAAGCATAGACCAGTCTTACTAACAAATGTCCATCCCCTTTTACGATGTCAATTAACAAATTAATGTTAATTTTCGGTTAGTAAAACCGGACAAGCATTCTTACTAACAAAGCTCTGCCTCCTTTTATGATGTCAATTAACAAATTTCGTTAATTTTTGGTTAGTAAAACTGGACAAGGAGCAGTCCAAGAACAATAGTTAATTTTCGGTTAGTAAAACCGGACGAGGAGCAGTCCATGAACAGTCACATAATTTTCAGTTAATAAAACCAGACGAGGAGCAGTCCAAGAACAGTCACTTGCTCCGTCTCCTTTTATGATGTCAATTAACAAATTACCGTTAATTTTTGGCCTCTCCTTTTATGATGTCAATTAACAAATTACCGTTAATTTTCGGTTAGTAACAAAACTCCTTTTATGATGTCAATTAACAAATTACCATTAATTTTCGGTTAGTACGACCGGACGAGGAGCAGTCCAAGAACAGTCACTTGGCTTTGAAGGGGTAATAGACGAGGAGCAGTCCAAGAACAGTCACTTGGTTTGAAAGGGTGAAACATCAGAAAGATGGGCTTTTTGCCATTAACTGTTTAACATTACTGTTATATAATAAGTACAGTACATAATAAATAAGTTGCATTTTTAATTATGTAATTAAAAATATAGAACTTAATAAACTAAGTACAGTTTTAATAATATAAGTTAGATGCCATTCAGTCTTACGTTAGTTATTTAGAATATAAAAAGCCGTATAAATAATGCGAAAAACAGTATAAATTAATTTTTATCACATTGCAAAAGATAACCTATGTCGTCTGCGATTTCACTAACGGAAATATCTGGAATAAGTAATGCTCTGTTTCCTGACCGTTTCTGATTGGTTGAATAGCATTTTCTCAAATACGCATGCGTCTTTTCCTCCAACTTCCGTGCCGGGAACTATAATCTTTTTAAATTAAAATGTTATTTTTATCTTAAAAAATATAAATAATGTAGTTTGGTTTATTATAAATAAATTTAATTATTTTAAAATTTGATAGAGATTGAATATCATTGATATGACTCGGGATTCCTCTGAAAAATTCGAGTAGCAAGACTTTTAAGATTTTTATTTCGCATCTCTGAATCTGTGAATACAGTAATTCAGAATTGATTTACAAATAATTTTTGATATATTAGTTTGGAATACCGATATCTGATTTTTATATAGAAAAAGGATAATATTTACTGCACAATATATGTTGTAGATTAGGTTAGGTAGGTTAAACCGCCATATCGCACGAGGGATATACTGTATCTGGCACTACAGCCCATCACAGGCTGGCCAACACCCATGATGGGGTCAACCGGATGGTGCCCATCACAGGCTGGCCAGCACCCATGATGGGGTCAACCGGATGGTTGAAATCACAGGCTGGCCAACACCCGTAATGGGGTCAACCGGATGGTTGAAGATGGAGTTGCAACGGATCGGGCCCGGATTCCTGAAAAACTAGAGGTGCGGGATCCGGATTTGAACCCAGATCCTCCAGGGTGGTAAGCCAAAGCTTTAGCGGCCGGATGGTCGAGTGGTAACGTAGTCGGCGTGCCACGCAGGAGGACCCGGGACGCGAACCCGGGTCTGGTCCCGAATTTTTCGGAGTACTGGGCCCGGCCCAGTGATCCTCGTCCTTCACCATCCGGCCCCCCTCCACGGGTGTGGGTGCAGCCCGTGACCCCCTCCACAGGTGTGGGTGCAGCCCGTGGTTGGAACTGGCCCCGCCTTTAGTAATCTCTCTGATTGGAAAGGAGCGTAAAAATGCAAAAAAGTGCGCTTCCACGGGTGTGGGTGCAACTCGTGGTTGGAACTGGCCCCGCCCCCTTACACGGGTGTGGGTGCAGCCCGTGGTTGGAACTGGCCCCGCCCCCTTAGTTAATCTTCCTGATTGGAAAGGGGCCATAAAATATGCAAAAAATAGGCTATTTCGGACGGCCGGATTGGCCGCGTGGAAATGCTTTGATTCAGTCTGTGGTTGGAACTGGCCCCGCCCCCTTAGTAATCTCCCTGATTGGAAAAGGGGTGTAAAAAAATTATATTAATATAGAAACGCATAATCTAATTCACACAGACGTAAAATATGCAAAAAGAACCTCATAATCCAAGATACCTTGTATTCCGTAAAAATGAAAATAAAAGTAAAAAAATAAAATTCCAAAGCTTTACTACGCGGTCATCCGGCCGACAGTATATGTTGTAATGTATTCATAATGAAGGTATTTTAAATTTTTAAATAAATATTTTTGATAGATATATGTGATAGAAATGTAATATAAAACTTTTCGGCAATCAATAAATTCAATAAAAATTAACAATATTTACTTGATTAATATTTCCAGCTACAAGTATAAATTTAGGTTTGTTAGCTGGTTTAAATTTTTCAATATTTGTTATTCTGATTAACTAAATTCAGAATAACAAATTCAAGAAAAAAAAAGAAAAAAATTTTAAATAAATACGAAATTATAAATTATACTAATTAAAACTTTGGTATGATCATTCTAAAATTTTTATTATTACATTAGATACATTTATCTATCGTAAAATATTGCCCTTGTTAGCAATTCAATAATTTTTACTTCATTAAATTTAGAATAAATGTATTCATGTGCAGAAAAAAGTTCATTATAATCAATAATGCAATGCCGTTTCTTCTGTTGAAGAAATCAAATAGTCAAACTGGAAAATTTTTGATGTAGCTTCTTTAAAGTTTCTGGATTTCAATTTTTGATTCTTATCAAAATCTAATAAATTGTTTCGAATCACAGTAAATAAACAATCATTAATTTTTAAGAAAATATAAATCATTCGTCTAGCAGTTAGTATCAAGTTATCCCGGAAATAATATCTTTTTTGCATTAAGTTTTGAAAGGATATATATAAATCACTAGTTTATTTAATCAAGTATATATTTTCCATTTAAATAATATCACTTCTGATATCGCTATCACTTCTATCTTTTAAAGCTTTCAAGCTTTAAAAGTTCATGATTACACAAGCTGAGACATGCTCGAACAAGCACAGTATAAAGTGAAAGCTTTAAAAGTTCATGATTACACAAGCTGAGACATGCTCGAACAAGCACAGTATAAAAAAAAAACATTATTACTTTTGGATGACCTGATATTAACAATAATTGAACTGAATTGAAAACTTAAACTTTTTATGAATTTTCTTCTTGATACTGTTGCACATATACTTTGTTATTTTACATTAGTCAAAGAAAATATGTTACAAAATAAAATAAACAGAAAATATTAGGTAAGGATTTAAATCAATTGAAAATATAAGTTGATTGTCAGTTCCAAAAAAAGCATATATTATGCAACATTTAATTAATGTGATTATTATTTTTAATTAAAAATACAAAATCATTATACAATATACAGTGGATTCCGTTTAATTGGGACACGTCGGGACTAAGCCATTCTGGCTCAATTAAGCGGCTGTCCCAATTAAACGAACTAATAATAAATTCTAAAATAAAATATGTAATACATAGATAAATAAATAATTAGGTAAAAAAATAATAATTAGGTAACTATTTTAATGCTTTATTATAATATATTAATTTATTATAATTAATATATAATGTAATATAATAAATATGAATATATAAATACAATAATAATAATATAAAATATTATAATTAATTATAAAATAGGTAGTAATTATTAGCTTTTTACCGATCTCCTCTAACTTCTTCTTCAACACTGGGAGTAATCGATATAAATAGTTAAGCTGTTTATACGAATTATTAATTTAATTAATACTTATAAATAATAATTAATGTAGAAATTATTATTTATTTTTGTGAATAAAATATCGAATTATTCATAAAATTAAAGTGTCTGGCCTTTGTTCCTTACGCTATATTGGAAGATATACTTGAAAATTTACGATATTAGACGAATAATAATTATTGTAGAAATTATTATTTATTTTTGTGAATAAAATATCGAATTATTCACAAAATTAAAGTGACTGGCCTTTGTTCCTTACGCTATATTGGAAGATATACTTGAAAATTTACGATATTATACGAAAAGTCATCTTTCCAGATGAATTACAGAAAAACTTTCGATATGCTTTAAAATATTTATAAAAATTATCCATCATATAGAATTAATAAAGTATACCAAAATATAACCTCTTGATATCAGTCTGCTACTTCAGAAAGATAAAAATATAAAGTACTTTTCGAGAACATGCTGTTTCTGCAATAAAATTTCATAAAAAAAAATCAATGTTTCATTCTAATAATCAAAAATTAAGTTCAAATCAATTCAAAACTGTAAAAAAAAAATTGTTTTAATTCGATTTTTCGTTTAAACATTTGAGAATTAGCATATCATTTTTCAATATGTTGGATTAAACAGAAGTGAGCAATATCTAGTTAAGCTCTGAAGTTGTATAAATAAATATATAAAAAAAAATCGAACTATATACAGAGATTTATTTTTAAAAGAAGAAGGAAAGGGATAAAGAATGACAATATGCTGGTTGATGAATCTGTAGGATGCATCGATCCTTATTATTAATGTATTGAATCCTTATCGAATATCTTATACTGTACAAAAAATGCTCAATAACAATATATAAACTGTTTTGTTCGAATCCTTTCAAAAATAAAAGATGAATGGATTTGAAACATTCAATCTACTTTCATTTTGTTATAAGATGGAATACTCAATCAGTAAACTGCCTGTTTCCAGTACTAAACATTCTTTGAAAATTGTAACATATTTCAGCCACTGGTAAAGTATTTGCTGAACAGGTAATCAGATGGCAAGAGATTTTGAATGAATCTTTAAATAATCTCAATGATATGATATATAAGATTCTGAGAGAAGCAACCTGCATCTACTAATCAACTTTAAAATGATTCGTAGAATTCTCATCACAGAGAAATTTTTCTAGCATTCCTTGAACCATATATCTATTTACTTTATAAAAATGGATGTAAGAGATTGCTGCCTCAGAAATTGGATTAAAAAATCTCTTTCCTTTCCAGAAAAGACGATCTCTGTTTTCTTCATTAACAAAATGATCAAAATCTTCCTATCGTCTTCTGCAAAACTAAAATTGATCAAAATTCTATTAAAATTTATTGCATTTACTTTAATAGGTTTCAATAAAATTAATATCTCATAATTACAGTAATTGCTTTGCTTATATCTTTACTTTTCAGTTTGAATTCTTTTCACTGGTGTGAGTAAGTAATGAGACATTAATTATATATCTAATTAATTTTTCAATAATAAATTGTTGAAAGTAATAGTTTAAGCTAAAAGTGAAAGCGTATTTTTAGAATTTAAACAGAGTTAAATAAAGAATTTATTCTCAATTTCCTTTTTTTTTTTTTTTCTGTATCTAAACCCAGGAGAATTCAACAAATAATCCAACAGAATCTCTCTGCATGTGTTCATCCAACAAGTGTTGTAAACTTGGACAAAATAATGTCTGGAAAAATATATTCTATCTAAAATGTCATCTGCTAAAGATTTTTAGAGGTTGGTCCTGTCAAACACTTGTTACTTTGAGAGGAAAGACGTGCTCTTTGACAAAATCGATTCCGAACTGAAATCCAAGCAAGAGACAGAGAGACTTAACCTTTAATTTTTTCCCCTTTTAGAAAATTTCTGAATCACTTTTCCTTCGCATCGTTCAGACTTCAAAATTTGTTTTAGAATTTTTGTTTCTAACTCTCATACAATTTCTGGATTTTCGCTTTTAAAACAAGTAAAAGGAAGAAAGTAACATACCAAAAATAATTTGGTTTAAATTTTTAAAAAATATAATCCATTTATTATAAAAATTGTTTTTTTTTTTTTCTAAAATAGTACGTGCCATAAATATTTGAAAATTGTTATGTTGTTTACGACGAAATTCCAAAAACATTTAAAAACTGATTTTAAAAAAAGAAGAAGAAAAAAATTGATAGGAATGTAACAAATATGCATATCAATTAAGGCAATTATGTTTTTTTTTTTTTCAAACAACAACAACAATCCGAAGTAACACAGGAAAATATAGATTCTAATGAATTTATTTTATTAATTTTAATAAAATTTAACAGTTAAATCAGTGAAAGACTCACAGTTTGAATTTTACTTATTCTTGTGTTCGAAGAATTCACGTAATAATAAACAAATATACATACAACGCAACAATGCAGACAACGTATACGTAACAATGCAACATTTACGGATTTATCATTATTGTTAGGTCATCAGCATAAAAAGTTGTGTATAACGTTACCAGCATTTTCGCGTAATAATATCCGGCACGTATAGCGCATTGTTACGTCATAAAATTTAAAACACCGATGGCGGTTGTAAACAAATTTTAATTGTTATAATAATTGTATTTTCAAACAAAATCGAATTTATCTAACAGATTTCTGTTAATTACGTTAATACTAAATTTCGTATAGACAGGTGAACACAAAATAATTAATAAACAGACTATTTTCTAAATTATTGCGAACCGTTTTAAAACACTACGTCATCTTATATTTTCTGTTATTACATCACGGTTCATTATTACATCACAATCGAATACAAACATAATGTTAAATTACAGTTTTGGATCTTTAAATTCAAGTTATAGATTTCGATCTTTATTCTTTTTTTATCTTTTTAATCTACTTGAACATTGATGAAGCAGTGTCTGTTTCCATCAGTGTTCAAGTACGTTTTAAATCACATATAAACATAAAATTTGTGCATATTAAGTTTTCTTTTTTTTTAAACAGGAATCCGATTAAAATTTGAGAACATGATAATAAAATAAAAATTAATTACAATTTAAACAAACTAAAAAACCAGTTCTGTAGTTTTTTTAACAGAACAAACTGCTTCATCGAATTTATAACTACTTCATTAATCTATTTTCTATTCGTAAAACTGGCGAATGTCTTCGAGGTGTCAAAAATAATTTCATCTAATTTTGTTTCCATTCAAGCGAATTAAATAAATTAGTTTTAAAATATGTTTGCCATTTTGAGAAAATAAATTATCTCGTAGCTAAACAATGGTTTTAATTAACTATGCAGAATGTTTAAATACACAGAACTTTAACACAGAATTCCAAATTAACTCTTAACATCGTTAAAATGAACGATAAGTGTACCTTCTAAAACTTTGTGAACGTTCGTTTAAAAATCCGTTCCTACGTAGTATTAACTGTCAATGCAAACTCATTGTCAGCAATTTAGATTCAGGACAGAACTCCAAACTACTAAATACTTTATATTGTTTGTTTCAGTCTTTTCAATTGTTTATGTTCTAGTAACTACGTAAGACTGTTTCGCATACAGTGAAACAGTCTTATATTTCGATCGTGATTGGAACTGCATCCAGAAGATAATTTTTTACTATGATTGTAATGGGTTATATTTAATAGTAGAGATTTTTTGTGTGTAGTAAAATGTCGTTTTTAGTAGGACATCCAGAAGATAATTTTTTACTATGATTATAATGGGTTATATTTAATAGTAGAGATTTTTTGTGTGTAGTAAAATGTCGTTTTTAGTAGGACGAGATTCATTTAGCTCTCAATCTCATATTGCAGAAACAGTCCAGTATCACATCAGATTCGTTCAATACAGTCTACAAGACGAGCAAGAAAAGTGACACATACCAGACCCAATCCCTTTGCTGATCAGTGATAAACACGTAGTATTGTCAAGTTGAATTTTTGTATAAAAGGGAATTTAAACTCAAAAGAAAAACGTCAACTGAAGACTTTTTCATACTTTTTCGAGTGAAATTCCCATTTCTTGCAATGATAAAAATTTCAAGAATATGTACGTGGTTTAAAGTACAGTAGTTGATGATAGTCGAACATGGTTACAACTTTATTTCCTTTTTTTTTTGCTAAAATATCGGTAATGATTATCGTTTTTGTCAGGAAAAAGCTTTAGTGATAGACAAGATTTTCTTTCCTTTTACTTTTTCCTTTTTATTTTTTCTAAACAAACTATAAGCTTATTATTGAATCGGATGTTAGGATCTGTGACACGACCGAAAATTTTCCTATCCTATCTCTACACCAAGATTCGAGTATATACTGCAACATATTTTGTTTAAAAACCAAACATAACGTAACATTATACTCTTCCTGTCCAAACAAAAGAGTAAGATTAAAACATTGTTTCTTCTTTTAGCTCTGGAAAATAATTGCTCATTCTCATTGTTATTTCATGCAGAACAACAAAAAAACTAACAATGGGATGATATTAAAACCTGGTAACTTCTTAGAGATTTTTTTTTGTACGTGCTACCATACAATAGAAGTTTTAGTCACTTATCGTTTAGATGGTGGCGACTTTGCAATGTTAGCGAAACTCTATCTATATACTTCTTGTAATAAATACGCCCTCATAACCATACTTCTGAAAATGCAGAGGTAAGTAAGATATTCCTATATTCACAGCAGTCAATTTTCTGAATAGAATTGAATATTTTGGAAAATAATTCGTGCGTTTTTTAGGAATCGGTCTTTCCTAACGTCTGGCAAGAGGCGAGATTATATATAGGATAAATTAATGTGGGTTTACTGACAGCTTGCAGGGTTATCACTATAAAAATTCGTCGTACATAAAGTTATTTTCATGTCTGGAATAAGTTTATTACCACTAAAATTGCGATATGGCATAAATCTGCTATCTTGTAACTTGCAATTTCCATTATTTTTTGTGTGAAAGTATCATTTGAGGTATTATATCTTGGGTATTCTCGGCTTATGTGATCACGATATTTTTTAGTATAGTATTAAAATGAACAGTAACAAGACTTCTTGCTATCGTTTTATTATTTTTTTTTTATATATATATGTTTTCTTACTCGAAGATTGTTATTAATTATCCTTATAATTATTATCTAAACATGATGACACCCCGGTTTATTTTATATATTCTTTAAATTTATCAAAAATGGCCAAATGAATTTGCAACACAAGAATAGTTTTCCATCATATCAACTTGGTACTGTTGTTGGCAGTACTACCAAAAGCACTTAAACAGATAAAACTACTCATCGACAGTTACTTGCGAGAAAATAGAGAAGAAAATAAATGAAACGAGTAATCAATCTAAGAAGCTTGAAGGAATTCAACCCTTTTGCACTAACTTCTGAGAAAAACGCACTAAGCATCTAAATTGGGATCAAGTCGTGTGAAGAACCATATCTTGCCAATTGACTGACTTGTACTGGTAGTTCTACCATCATATTTCCTTCGAGGAAGATTACAAGGCTCTCTAACGAAGATCAATTTATCTGAACTGCCTACAAAGTTCGGTTCAGGATTACTCAATTTTTACGAACTTAGAAAATTTCTTCAATTTTATGTTGGTTACTCGATGATAATTCAGTTACATTTCTTGGTACTCGATTTAAATTCTTGATATTTTATTTATTCCCAACTTAAGCAATTTAGTTATGGTGCATAAACTTCGTGCTTTAATTTTTTATATATAAAAATAAGGATAGTTTGATTGTAGAAACTCCTACACGCAAGAAAACCTAGACTCAAATTCTATATAGAACTAAAAAGTCGATAAAAATCCGCTTAGTAAATCTTCGGATCCCTACATGGTCAACCGAATTCAGCGATTATGTGCATGACACCATAAAAATAGGAGCCAATAACTTCGGAAATACTAAGCATAAAATCGAAAAAAAAAAAAAAAAACAGTTCAGAATTAAAATGATGTTATTCGCATTTTGCATAATCATATTCATGAGGATCGTGTCCATAATTAGATTCCCGTAAAAAAACAATGTTATCAAACAAAATTAAATAATTTTTTTTATTTTGACTGTTAAAAATTTTCAAATAAAACAGGTTTTCCGAAAATAAAATCAATTTTTACTACTTTTTATTTTTTTTTATTTTCTCTATCGTATTTTTATATATTTTTAATATATTCCACAAGTCCCGAAGTCACGCTCCGTAAGTCGATGTCGAAAAATAATATTCTCCAGAAAATTTAATATATGACGAATTTTCATTTATACAAGGAAAGCTCAACAAGACTTTGCAATATAACTTAATTCAAAAAAAAAACAACTTGTAAATAATCATTTAAGTAAGTTGTAAAATGCATTATTTTGTAACGAAAACAACAACTGATAAGATGAAGAGAAAAAAAAACAAAGTAAAGAAAACCTTTATTAAATGATTACTTTAACAACAAAGAGGTAAGGAAGAAACATATATATATCATTTATTTTTTAAAAGCAAAATGGATCCTTCTTTAAGAAAATTGACGATGCGTAACATTTCATTGTTATCAAACTAAGACTTTTTAATTAAATTTTAAAACCATCCTTAATGTAATACTGCTGAAACTATACTGTAAAACAAAGTAAAGGGCTTAATCCTTTCTTAATTAAAAACCTTATTCTTGTTGCAGTCACTTTTGTAATTCTTTATCCTTTTAAAACTTTTACTTTCTTTCTACTAATTAATATATATTGCAGCACATAACGGCCAAAATATATTTTGGATGTTAACCTCGTAACTTTCATTAATAGTTTCTTCTTCATTCATGTTTTAAAGCGTAATCTGTTTTGTTATTTTATAATTTAATTTTGCTCCCTTTTGTGTTAAAAAAAACATCCATCACATTTATATATATATATGTATATCGAGAGTTTGTTAATATTCAGAATTTTTACTTTTATATGCAAAAATTAATTTTATACGATCGGCATATTTAAGTTCATTACTTTCAAAATATTCCAAACTTATTAAAATTTCTAATGATTTTATTTAGCATATCTTTTCAGCTTTAAGGTAGTAAATATAAATATTAAATAATTTTGAAATAATTAGGGAAAAATAATTATTGAAATATTTTACTATCAGTAAATTACGTTTGACCACCTTCTAAAAACTTGTAATTAATTATTTTCCAAATTGATTTTATTTAAATTTATCAGAATTTAAATTAATTTTAATATTAATTAAAATTAATCAATTCGGGGAAACTTTCGAATAATTTTAAACTTTTGACAAAATATATAGTGTATATATTTTTTATTGATTTTAATACTTAGATCTATGTCATCGACACATAAAACTTATGATAATTAAAACCAAAAAAAAAAAAAATGAATAAAAAATACTGATCATTAAATTAACAAATTAGTTTGAAAAACAAGCAAAAACACATGCAAGCTTTTCACAAAAATAATCTCAAAGTATAAATTAAAATTTTCTCTCATTAATTTTTCCATAAATAATTTATTGAAGCTCTTATCATGATAAAAGTGTTATTTTTTTTTTCGATTTAATAAGCTTCTTTTCTTTCAATTTTTTTTTTTAATACTCTGAAATTTCATTTTCTTAAAATTCCAGCAGAAAGCGAAAGTGAATGAGAAGCGAGTTTTGGAAAGTCAATAAAATCCAAAAATTTTATGACAGTTATCAATCTTTATCAAATCGAATTAACGCTAAAAACCGACGATACAACTTCAAACTCAGCATGTTAAAAAAACAACGAATGAAGGGAAGGGAATAGAAAAAAAAATTTATATATATATATAGAGTAAACCTTACACTAGCAGTTAATCAATAAACCATCAACATTATTTACCATCCAGGTTGTTTTAAAACTATCGAATAGCTGAATAACCATAAAAAGAAAACTGTACGTCTTAGAATTCCATTCTTGAAACAGTCTTTATGGCAGAAAGACACACACCCTGCCTCAAAGTGGGCCGTTTATGAAGTCCAACATTAAGCCTGCAGTCATGTTTGTTTTTTTTTTATTTTTCTTTTTTCTTTCCATCGTCTTCCTCTCCTCTACACTTTCTCTTTCACAACACTATAATATTTTGGGTAATAATGCGGTTGGAATGAGGTCATCTAACATTTCAGGTTTTAAGTTTCCCTTTTTAAAGCTAATCGATTGAAAAGTTTCTTCTTAAAAAGTAAAAATACATATATATAAAAAATGAAGAACAGAGACGACAGCAATAAATTAAAAAATGAATGTTCTATCCATATGAGAGCTTTTGTTAATAATTAATTTTCTGTTTTATTAAAAAAAACGTAAATTTTTTTAAATGTTTTATGTGATCGCCTACACTAAAGATGCGAAGAAGTAGCTAAGATATAACTGATTGATATATATGTCTTCTAAAGTTGTCTATAAAACAGGGAAAAAATAATAATGATAGTTTATTGTGTTATTTTTGCGTAAATTTACTTTTTTAATGTACTATAAAAAACATATTTTTGTAATAAAGTAAATAAAGTGTAGCTATAAAAGAAAATAATTTTGTTTTCATTTAATTAAAGAATATTTTTTTTCTAACATTTCTTTCAAAAATAATAATAATAATAATAATTAAAGTTATTAGTATAAGATTTTAAATTTATCGAACTAACCTCTGCTTGCAGTGAAAGTTTCCTCACTATCCATTTCATTTCTCTTTTCCTTCACTAATTTAAATAAACTAGAAGCTTTTGCTTGAATGTTCGCTTTACTAATCGGTATGCGCTTTTGGTTGCAGTTTTGAATCCATACAGCTAAAAGATGCTCCATTTCTATCATTACAAAACTTCTATTCCTTGTAGTTGTTTCCAAACCACAATAATTCGATGCAATTTTACTTTTCTCCTGTATTTCGTTTGCATGTTTTATAATAGTCTGTATGGTAGATTCAGGCATTTTGAGATCTCGTCCTATCTTAGAATTAGTGTGACCACTTTTATGTCGCTCAATCACATCCATTTTTTGCTGTAACGTAATCACTGACCTCTTTTTTTTTCGTTTCCTGTTTTATCGTCAGAAGTGTTCTTCCTTTTATCCATTTTGATACAGTACTTTTTAAAAAAAAATTCTGTACTATACTGTAGCAAACCTAAATAATACTATACTGTAATCGATAGCAAACCTAAAAATAGAATGCGCAGTACAATAATGTTACAGTTTACGGAAAAAGCCCATCTTTCTGATGTTTCACCCCTTCAAAATCGTGTGGCCTTCTTGGACTGCTCCTCGTTCGGTTTTACTAACCGAAAATTAACGGTTCTTGGACTGCTCCTCGTCCGGTTTTACTAACCGAAAATTAACGGTAATTAGACGGCTTCTTGTCCGGTTTTACTAACCGAAAATTAATGGTAATTTGTTAACTCCTCGTCTGGTTTTACTAACCACAAAATTAACATTAATTTGTTAATTGACATCTCTCCAGTTTTACTAAACAAAAATTAACAGTAACTTGTTAATTGACATCATAAATGTCCGGTTTTACAAACCGAAAATTAACGGTAATTTGTTAATTGACATCACCGGTTTTACTAACCGAATATTAACGGTAATTTGTTAATTGACATCATAATTTCAAAATCGTGTGACCGTTCTTGGACTGCTCCTCGTCCAGTTTTACTAATTAACCCATTCTTGGACTGCTCCTCGTCCAGTTTTACTAACCGAAAATTAACGGATAATTTGTTAATTGACATCATATTTACTAACCGAAAATTAACAGTAATTTGTTAATTGACATCATAAAATCGAAAATTAAGGGTAATTTGTTAATTGACATCATAAAAGGAGGCGGAGCAATAGTGTGACCGTTCTTGGACTGCTCCTCGTCCGGTTTTACTAACCGAAGTGTGACCGTTCTTGGACTGCTCCTCGTCCGGTTTTATTAACCGAAAGTTTCACCCCTTCAAAGCAAAGTGACTGTTCTTGGACTGCTCCTCGTCCGGTTTTACTAACCAAAAACTTGTGACCGTTCTTGGACTGCTCCTCGTTCGGTTTTACTAACCGAAAATTGACTGTTCTTGGACTGCTCCTCGTCCGGTTTTACTAATCGAAAATTTAAGGTAATTTGCTAATTGACATCATAAAAGGAGCTTTGTTAGTAAGACTCGACTGTTCTTGGACTGCTCCTCGTCCGGTTTTACTAACCGAAAATTAACCATTCTTGGACTGCTCCTCGTCCAGTTTTACTAACCGAAAATTAACGGATAATTTGTTAATTGACATCATACGTTTTACTAACCGAAAATTAACAGTAATTTGTTAATTGACATCATAAAATCTTACTAACCGAAAATTAACGGTAATTTGTTAATTGACATCATAAAAGGAGTTTTGTTAGTAAGATTGGTCTATGCTTACAACTCACACTAATCGAATATTTGCTCGGGGGGCTTTGTTAGTAAGACTGGTCTATGCTTACAACTCGCATTAATCGAGTAAGAAAGTCTTAAAACTCGCACTAATCGAATATTTTCTCGCACTAACCCAAAAACGTTAGAACTAATCGAATCTGTTCTCACGCTAACTGAATAACGGTATCAATTTTTAATAATCGAATCTTTTCTCGCACTAACCGAATAACGGTATCAATTTTTTAATTCGTGCTAATCGAATTCGCGCTATTCGAAGTCACGCTAATTGAGGCCTATGTGAATCTTTTCTCGCACTAACCGAATAACGGTATCAATTTTTTAAGTCCATTTCTTGCGCTAACCGAATAACGGTATCAATTTTTTAAGTCGCGCTAAAAATTTGTGCTAATCGAGGCCTATCTGTATATATATAAATAATTTTTATTTAAAGTGCTATTCGAAGTCGCACTAATTGAAGCCTATCTGTATTTCTTTTGTATTCTATTAATCTAAGTTTAAGAGATCTCATTGTATTCCTTACATAAATCTCCTGTCTGTGTAAGTCATAATTATACAGTGGAATGATATATACTCCAGCTTTCATTTCCAGCTGTAGATGCAGTTTTGTATTTTTAATTACATAAATTGAGGATCTTGCATACTGGAGCTTTATAATGCAATTATTTAAAGTCCTAATTGGTATTAGGGCATAATCATAATTTAAAACCGATCTCAAATATGTTGTACTCATTTGTTCTGCTGGCAGAGGAACACAGTTATTTGTAGTACTATGATTATTACTTTTTTTTTATGTGACGTTCGATATTATTTTAAATACGACAAATAAAGGATGTATTATAACCATGTAGCTTTGCATGGTGTATTGTATTATTATATTCTATAGCATTAAGATTATCATTACTACACTGTTATCATTCTATTTAACAGAACTGAAAAGCAGCAACTTGCTATTTGAATGGGTTAGATGACCAACAAGGTATAAAAACTGGTGTGTAAGCAGCCTTTATATATATATATATAATGCTGTTTAGCAAATTACCCTCCATCTTTATATCAACATCTAAGAAATGTACATTGGAACATGACTTTTGATCTATGGTAAATGCAAGTCCCAGTGACTGATCTGTTAACTTTTCAAGAATTTGTTGCTCCAAGCCACATTGAGTAATAATAATAAATATATCTACATACATAATAAACTGAATATTAATTAAAAGTGAGGGGAGAATAGCACTCTCTTTATACCTCAAAATTAATTCAGCCATAACTTCTATTATGGGGCCTCCTACAGATACTCCAACAATTTGTAAAACCTATTTTTATAGATAAAGGAGTTATATCATTTGTGACAGAGCTAATGTATTATATTCGCTGGTATTGAGTGGCCTTGGGTATTTTCCAATAAAAACTTATATAATATTAAACAAGCTGGTGTTATTTTTATTGATGGATATAACTTCTCATAATCTGCAATTACCATGAAGTCTTCTTTCTGGACTTGATGCTGTTTTAACCTATCCAAGAATTATATTGGTGATCCTACTATGTAACCGTACCCTTTCATCCTATTCAAGAACCACTGGGCTAACTTCTTACTCAATGTGGCTTGGAACTGCAAAGTCACGAATTATAATGAATATCAATAATAATAATTATAACTAAACCTAATAGTCTAACAACTCTGCAAATCCAGAGTTCAGTCTGAGCTCAGTCTTTTTCTACTTTCTAAAATAAATACAATCAAATCAAAAACAATCTATCTTAACGTCTAATAGTAAAAATAAACAAACAATTGGAAACTTACAATTAGAAGTATCAAACAAGTATTAGAACTACATAATATTCAAACTAGCACCAAAGGCAGGAACTTTCAAAAACAACACACCATTTTTACAGTAGAAGCGTTTTCGATTCTTTATTTGAATCCTCCTCAGCTACTAATACGTTACACAATCATAACTTTTATACATTCTATCAAATGCTAACAGAATTCTACAATTATTAATAACTAAATATACAGCACACTTGGCAGTAGTGACTTCAAAAGTATTTTATTTAACAAATAAGTACTTTCGGTCTATCTACTAGACCGTCTTCAGCATTATATTGACTTACTAACTCTAAACGTAAATAACCTATAAATAATAAAGATTTGATGTACGAAAATAACTTAAATTTGAATTATAAGAACAAACATTGTATTCCTTTTATGTTCTTTTACGTTATTATGTTTTTATGTTCTTTACGTTCTTTGTAAGTTAATGTAACGATGAAGATGGTCTAGTAGATAGACCGAAAGTACTTCGTTTGTTAAATAAAATACTTTTGAAGTCACTACTGCCAAGTAAGCATATATTTGATTATTAAATTAGTGTTATAGGCAGTTCTTATAACGTTCAAAACTGATCTACAATTATTTTAAAGATTTTGTTCCATAGCAACACTATTACAGATTTTAATTTAATTTATGTAAATATTGGTATTTAGTACTTAAAATAGGAGTCATTACATGTTAATTAACTAAAAACAAAATAGAATAATTAATATAATTAATTAATATCAAACAAATATAGAATCTTTACATGTCAAAATAATAATAGATTAAAAAATTAACATAAGAATAAACATTAATCCATACAACTTTCGGTAAACACAAGGAATTATAAAAGTTTTTGTAGTATAGAGAAAAATGTCAGTTATTTATTGGTCATGCACCATTTCCATGCGTTGCTAATTGTGGAAGGGTCAATTTTATTATTAATAGGTTTTATGTTTTCGTTTCGTTTCTTTAAAAAATTGTCAGTGCCTCTGCAACTTTGCCCTTCCTAGAATCTTCATGTTCCGAAAGTAGTTTTGCATTGTCCCATTCTACCTGCAGGTCTGTTATCATAGCATGTGCTAAGGATGTAGTTGGTACATTATTCTTAATATCTCTTATATGTTCCGGGATGCGTTTCCTAAGAGAACGACTCGTGTATCCAATATATTTAGCATTCTTCTGAGCTTCTCTGTCAAACACAGATATTTCATAAACACCCGGACAATAATGCGGGTTGATTTTATCTTTGTCGTTTCTTATAATATTAAACAAAGTGTTCCTCCTATTAAATGTAATATTCTGTCCTGTAATTCGTTCCAATTTTTTCTTAAACTTTAAAGTCACATTGTTAATTTGTAAGGAGTACACTGGCTTGCTATCTATTGTAGGATTGTTTCTATTTCTTCCATTTTTTCGTTTGGATATATTTTTCCAAAGACGTGGGATCATATTCCTCGAGTATTTATGTTTTACAGCTTGCTTATTAACCCACATGAATTCCTTGTTTTTACTTTCCGTCGATGTACAAGAAATGAGTTCCGATGTTTTTACTTTCTGTCGATGTGTTAGAACTAAACAGCGAAAACTGATGTTAGAAACTTATGAGAATTTATTCAATTTATTAGTGTAACAAGTAACAAAAAATACAAATTTATTAAACTCAAAAACACTTACAAAAGTATTAACAAAGTTTTGTTTAAATAGTAATAAAGCAAAATTCAAATTATCAACAAAACTTATTTAATCCAAATTCAAATAGCCAAAATCCAAATTATTCACAAGAAATATTATCTTAAATACTAACTAATTCTAATACCTCCACCACCGATACAAACTTCAAGCAATTGTAGACCTTTACAAGAATTCAAATGTCACTCAACCAGTTTCACTTTGATACCAATAACTCACTGAGTCATTGGTTGCTTCCGTTTTTATACCTTGTGACTTACAATCCCAATCTCAACTCATTTGCATATAGTTGCATCACAATACTCTAAGCTAATAAATTTGATAATCAATTCATATCATTCTCTTTACAATTTAATTATATACTGAACAAATCATCAATATTAGACCATTCTTATATTCTCATATTGGCATAGTGGTAAAACTTATTTAGATAAGATGACGTCACTAGCCGGGGAAGCTCGTTTGGGAGACGGCTGTCTGATCAGTAACACGTGATGTTAACTACTAAGACAGAATGTGGGAAGTAAGTTAACTCAAACAAAAATATAATACATTAAATAATATTGAAAACAAACCTAAACTTTCAAGCCAAATTTTAGCCCTTGAAATATTAACGGAATAATTTAATGATTTGAAATAATTTGAGCTAATGTTAGCACCATCTCGTAATTAGAATAATAATTAATTTTACCGAATCAATGAGTGGCACCATCTATTAATTAATAATTGAACCAGATAAATTAGTTAAAAATTCTGGTTCAATTATTAATTAATAGATGGAGATAAATTAATTAAAAATTCTAGTTCAATTATTAATTATTAGATGGCGCCACTCATTGATTTTGAAAATTAATTATTATTCTAATTACGAGATGGCACTAACATTAGTTCCAAATTATTTCAAATCATTAAATTATTCCGTTAATATTTCATGGGCTAAAATTTGGCTTGAAAGTTTAAGCTTAAGTTTGGAATAAGTTCCCTTGAAGTTTATATTAATTAAAGTTTATAATATTGAAAATAATGAGAAATAATAAAAGAGCATAATAAAATAATAAGCAGGATAGATCAGAGTTAACCTCTTCACAGAACAACAAATTCTATTTTTGTTATCCTAAAAAATTGCTGAAGATGGCTTTGTTAAGCTGAAAGTTCTTTGGTATAATAAATATGTTTTTCATTTAAACTGGAGCTGATAATTATTCCTTAAATGACTAACATGGTTTTTGATTTATGTGGAAATTTTTTGAATGAATTAATCACAAGTTGGAGACCTAATTATATTGCTTTTTCAACTTTTAACTGATATTATGAATAGATTTATCATAATCATTAAAAAGAATAATGTGTTTATTAGATTGCTTCATATAAACATAAGTGTTCAAATTATGAGTATCCAAATCAAAACTTTCATTCTTGTATGCCATTTTATTTTCAAATATAAGAAAAATTTCAAAAACTGCATAAGAATTTTAAAAATATAACAGTGAAATGGTCTATCAAGAAATGTAAAACTGTAAAGTTATTTAATATATGACTTCAACATTTCAAAACAGTGAAAAAAGTATCTATCAAAAATCTTTACATATTAAAATTGGACATTCTTATTTTAGAGATTTGAATATAAAACTTCTAATCGATCCAATTAATAACACACATTATTCAATAAAATATATTACAACATAATTTGATATCTGTACATTCAGCATAAGTAGATTTCAATTTACAAGTAAAATTTGCAATTTATGTTTATAATTCAAGGATAGCTTTGTTAGTTTAAGTCAGTTCAATCTGAAAGCTCCAATATATTTTTTTAAATAAACCAATGACAAACTTGAACAGGTTAAAAGTTCAAGTTTCAGTTTTTGAAAATCTTTTTATATAGGATCCCTTAAAAATTATTTTAAATTATATATATATTTATTGAACAATAAAAATTATTTTCTGACAAGAAATACTGGAAAAAAAAAAAACTGTATATTATTCATTTTTTTTCTGTTTATTAAAGTAATTTGAAGTCTTATTAAGAAGTTGAAACTAATAACATGGGATAATTATAGTTATAAGAAGTTCCATATTTCCAAGAGAGCAAACTAAATTGTTTGCTCTCTTGGAAAATGTGGATTTTCTTGATTCAATTGAATCAAGAAAAAGGAAATTATCCTAGCAAGTTCTATATAGGGCACAGTCAAATTTCTTTAATTTCTACTAATCTATGCCTCTTAATAGGCAAAGAGCAATAGATTTGCAATTTCTGCACACATTTTGTGCGTGTCCCCTTATTTTACTCCTGAATGAGCACAATGCTAATTGTTAAATCTTACTGGAAAGAATTTTTCATTATATAAAATTTTGTAAATGGCAATTCAAATTGTAAAAATTATAACATATGCTTTATTTCATATTTTTATAGGATTATACAGATTTAAATATAATAATCTATTTCTTGTTATTTAACATATTTGCAAATTGTCAAAAATTAAAATCAATTTAAAATTTTTTGAATATATTGAAAAATTAGCCCAACTATAAAATATTTTCAAATAGAAAAAAAAAAACAAGTGAAAATTTTTAAAAGCACCAGAATAAAATCAGAAGAAATTTTAATTATTTCGACAACAAACAATAAATCAAAATTATAATTCAAATTTACTAATAATAAATTTAAATTAATTAAAATATATCAAAAATGTCTTATCTCTTGTATACAATTATTATATAAACAAATTATTTTAAATTTAAGATGTATATTTATTGTTCCAGTATACATTAATATATTGTTCTTATTGGAATTTTTATATAAAAATTTTATAGTAATTTTAAAACCGTACCAATAAATTTATTATTAGTGTCATTATTTTTGCTGCTTGTATTATTTAAATTATAAATTTAATAAAATACAAGGCTAATAAGTATCTATAAATAAAATTTGACAGTATTGTTAAAAACAACCTTGAAGTTTATAATAAGGAAATTTTTATTATTTATACATTCAAATATGTTCCTTACATTAATTTGAAATTCAAAATCTTTTGTTTGCAATTTTAATTATATTTTGATATATTTATTATTGAAGATAAATTATAATTTGTCATAATATTCTTATAATTAAAATAATAATAATATTATTTCTTAAACAGTTTCTGGTAGTATCTATAAATATGAAATTAAAATTTAATGATATATATAAAATCAAACATTTATAAAAATACAAAGTTATATTATAAATCATAGTTGATTGTATACAAACATTAAAATATATATAAAAATATTCTTTCAGAACAATAAGCAAAAATAATCATTTATCAATATAAAATATTACAATTTACATGACACACTGAAGTTTTTGAAGGAGAATATATGAGATACAAAATATATTCCTATCAATTAACTGTTCAAGTTGTAGTACACGTGGAGTTTTGTAACAAATTCTTTATTAATTACAAAGTATGAAATAGTTAAAATTTCTTTTGTGTTTACTAGATTATTTTTTATTACTCTAAAAAAAAGAAATAAAAATTGTTCTTAAAGTTACCGTATACTGCCAAAAATTTTATATAAAATCCAATATAATATTCAATAAAATAAAGCGACAATACTCTTAATTCTATTATTATATTTATCAGATTGTATACCAATCAAATGATTTTCTTAAACACAGCAAAAAAATTTTAATATTTAAAAACAATAATTGAATCATGTTTAATTACACACAAAAAATTAAGATTAAAAAAAAAATTAAAATGTGCAAATTAAACTTTGCCACAAATGACAACGAATTTATTATCAGCCTTTGAATTAAGGATTGTCTTTTTCTCAGATTTCGGTAATCCCACATTCCGGGATAAAAAATGTTCTTTTCCCGAGATCCCGGGATTTTCCGAGATTTTTGTAGATGAAATTAAAACTGAATATTTCACAGTATTTTATTTATTCATATACCGGTATATATATAAATTACAAATTGAAATGAATTCAAAATTTACTTTTCAGAAAATTAACATTTTCTTTTTAAACCATGACAGACTAGTGAGTACTGAGTAGTCACTACTCAGTACTCACTAGTCTGTCATAAGTTAAAAAAAATTTATTTAACTTTATTTTGAGACTGATTTGGCAAGTAACATTTAATATGAACGTAAGAAACGGGAAATTTACACTTTTATTGCTGAGTCTAGTTCTAAGATTGGTCATAAATAATCCTGCAGCCAAAAAGGACCTTTCAGCTTCTACATTTGATGGCTGTATAGATTCAAAATTGTCCATTAATTTTATTACATTTGTTATTTTTTCACCAATTGCCTCAAATATTTCGAATGACTTGGATATATTCTTTGCAAGTTTTTTCAAATTCATTTTGATGATCTTTAGAAACACATTCAGTTTGTTTTTTGATTTGACATACCAATTCCTCACAAAGAGTCTGCTTACTCTGCTGTCTTTCACTCTCTGAGTTACCCTTTTCCTTGAAGTTGGGATGTGACGAATCAGATTACAAAGATTTAGAAGAAGAAAACCTAAATAGAGTTACTGCACAAATTTTGAATGTTCCAAATTACTTAAACAATTTTCATTAACTTAATTACTATATACAGGGTGATTCAGAAAGGTGGTGCCAAAATTTACAGGTAGGTAGAGGATGAACCTTAAACAGTTAGAGTTAAGTTAGTATTGTTGTTATTCATTGTGAAGGTTGGCTAATGGCCGGAATCTCACAAAGCAAGCATGAGGTTGGCTAATGGCCAGAATCTCACAAAGCAAGAACCAATTTACACTATGAACTTAGCTAATGGTCAGAATCTCACAAAGCAAGAACCAATTACCATATTTCCGTAGAGTTAATACTTCGAATAGTGCGAGAAATTCGTGGAACCAATTATTCGTATTAATTGAGGCCAACTGGCAAGAATCAACGTTAATGATGATGAGTTCGAGAGTCTCATATATTTAACTATACATTGAATGGTTAAATTTTTCAGAATTAATTTAGAAGTCAAAATAAATATTTTACATAAATTTTAGAACAACAATTTCATGAGATAGCACAAGTGCTATCTCATGAAAACAACTGAGCCACCGCTGAATGGTCAACCAGCGAACTACAATTGCTGCAAGAGCCAGACTGTTCCAGGAGCTATCTCAGTCTTGCATCAGCAGAAATCATGAAACAATTATTACTTAAAAAACAGCACTTTCTGCAGTTGAGTATAATTGTAAAATTTTTTATTCAACATTAAAAAAACTAATGTTTTCGGTATCTACTATTTCAGGCTAAACATTTAAATTAATTTCAAAATTCCAACAGTTTACTTACAGAATCACAACATAAGGTTGCTATGATTATGAATTACTAAGCAACAAGTTATTATATTTTTTACATAAGTACTAAACTACATAAATACAAACACGAGATATAAAAATAAAATAAAAATTCAAACAAACATAAAATGAATCCAAATAAGTGCATTATTATGGCTCATATAAAATAAAACTAAAAACCCAAAATCCTAACTGCTCTCCATAGTGTTTAAATAACTATTAAACAAATACTAATTATGTTTAAAATATTGGTCTGCTTGTGTGTGCTTAGTATTTATTTAATAGTTATTTATGGCTCATATTTTAAGTTTAAAATATGAGCAAACTAACAGCATACCCATAGGAAACCCGATAGCTGCCCCCTTGGTGGAGATAATGCTAAGGAATAGAGAGAACTAGCAAATACATAAGTTCCAACTGGCCTTAAAATTCTATATGAGATACGTGGATGACATAATGATGGTTTGGACAGATGACTGATACCTAATTGGTTGCACAATCCCGTAATGTATAAGTAAGCTGCGTTTAGATATTTCTTCAGAAAGGCTATTGTATATAGTATCGAGGAGAAAGCATTGAGGCATGAGATTAATTATATTGTAAAAATAGGAAGGCAACATGAATATAGTAAATCTTTTATAATGAAATATATATAATAAAATAAGTAGGAATGACATAAGAGAAGGGAACTGCAACTTGCAAGCAGCAAACAAAACAACACAACTTAACCAGCATGAAGGTTACTTAACAGTACCGAATAATTTAAAGAGATTCAGTTTTGTAAACAAGCTAGCTAGGAAAGTAAATAAAAAAGTGACAACACTGAGAGGACTTCAATATGTTAAGGAATGAGAAAAATCCTTGGAAAGAAACCGAGAAACAAGAGTTCTACAGAATACCAGTGATGGACGAAAAAAACGCAACAACCAGCTTCCTACATAGGGGTGACCAATCAAACCCTAGCCCAAAGGTTGGATGAACACAGAAAGGACATAGCTAAGGGAAGAATGAACATAACTTTGGTGATGGAAGCATATGCAAAGGACTTAAGAATAGAATAGGAAAATGCTAAGATTATAAGACAAGAAGAAAACTCAAGCATGGACTACAGAAATGATAGAGATAACGAGAAGGCATAACAATGAAAAACTACTATATGACAGAATGACTACGGAACTACCAGCAGCATGAAAATATGCGTTGGATGCAATAAGCGCCAACGCATTCTTCCAAGCAGGCTAGCTGATATCTCTCACCCATTACCTGTGATTAACACAGGTATGGGTGAGATATATCAGCTAGCCTGTTCTTAAAACATGTTGAAGCTTTGAATGGATTTGCAAGATGGGAATAATATGTTTATTTGGATTTATTTTATGTTTGTTTGAATTTTTATTTTATTTTTATATCTCATATTTGTATTTATGTAGTTTAGTACTTATGTAAAAATGTAATAACTTGTTGGTAGTAACGCATAACCATAGCAACCTTATGTTGTGATTCTGTAAGTAAACTATTGGAATTTTGAAATTAATTCAAATGTTTAGCCTGGAATAGTAAATAACAAAAACATTAGCTTTTTTAATGTTGAATAAAAAATTTTACAATTATACTCAACTGCAAAAAGTGCTGTTTTTTAAGTAATAATATCAGGAGAGAGTAAAAGCAGTTAATTGTAAGTATGCATCATGAAACAAACTATAAACCTTTTCCATTACTATTATTCATCAAATCAGTACAGCAGTCTGGTTCTTATACTGACAGATAGAATATTTTTTTCATGATAAATTACAACAAAAAAATGAAATTGATCAAAATGTGAAGCTGTAGAGTTCTTGTGCCAGGCTCTTCAATTCTTTAATCTGCAAAATGGTAAAAGTTACAGAGAGAAATAGATAAGAAATTGCTTTCTGATGACAACCTACAATCTTTTCATTTTAAAAAATGAGGAGGAAATTATCATCACATAATAAGTAGTTGAGTCAATTATAAAATAAATTATAAATAAGTTAGTGATAAGTTCGGTCATTTATAAAATACTGATGCATAATACAGACCTGGATAGAAATGAGGAATACATGGGAAAAATAAAAAAAATCTAGTAATAAAGATAATAGCTGAATATCAGATCAACATATCAAATGAAAGAAACTATATTGTTTTGAAAAGAAAAAATTATGAATACAATATTCACAGTACCATGAGGTAGATTTTTCTCAGTATGATGCAAGTCTTCGAAATGCCGCCCCTTAAATGTTTTGATTTCACTGCTTATGCTGCCTGATGCAGCCGCCTCTCTGTATCATAGCATGGCATGGTCCTGAATATTCATATAAAAAGCAAAGCAAAATGCAAGAAGTGCATATTGTAAGAACAGTGATGAACTAGATAAATAGAAAAATGGTTGAGATCTTAGAAATTCAGAAGAAAAATGACAGTCTACCAGAAGAAATACAACACTTTTGAGAATGGTGCATAAAACATCATTATAATTAATTTTATAAAATAATAGTTTTAATATTGATATTATTATGTAATAACTAAATTATATCATAATAATTTGTATAAAGGTAACTCTTGTATAACATGGTTTTGCTCTAACGAATAGAAAATTGCAGAAACCCTCATATAGCATGATACTTATACAACACTATTTTTACTTAACACATTTAGAAAATTGCACTTATTCTTTTACAACACACAACATTTTCATTAATTTTTATAAATCCACACAAAATATGCATAAAAATGCATATTTTGTGCATCCACACAAATATGCATTAGGAAATACTTTGCTAAAATTAGTCATAAATGCAATTTCACTAATTTGTCGAGAAGGACGATTTGATTCATTTTCAATTTGAAAATGAATTAATTTTGAACTGAGTTAATTATTGACCAGTGAGTATTTTGTGCTCCAAACATTCAGGGGTCCTAGTCTTGAGTTTATCGTGTTACAACGCATTCGTGTTGGTGGTCAATGATACTGCTAACTACCTATCAATTCTGTCTAAACATGGGTGTTGGTGTCACGTGATACTGCGAACACGAATGTGTTGTAACATGATAAACTCGAGACTAGGGCCCCAGTTCTTGGATAAAAAGTAAGTTTTTATTTTTCAACAGAGGAATGTGAAATAGAAAAACTTTTTTTTTATTCATAAATTTTTTTTGGATATATGTTAAGGAATGATTGTTTTGTAGTGGGTTGTTTAACAAGTTATAGAAAGTTAGATTACGGATTAAAGAGAGCAGAATATACATAACTTTAAATGCAAAAAAAAGTTCAGAAAGTGAAGTTGATATAATTGAAAAAAAAAAAAAAAAAAAAAAAAAAAAAAAAAAAAAAAAAAAAAAAAAAAAAAAAAAAAAAAAAAAAAAAAAAAAAAAAAAAAAAAAAAAAAAAAAAAAAAAAACATTCTTGTTTTAACTGAACAACAGTAAGGAAGATGTGATTATTAAATGAATGTTACATAAACTGTATACTTTTTTCTTTCTTTTTGTTTTACGTATATTTTTTTATTTGGATCTTATGTATATATTTTTTCTTTCTTTATGTTTCATGTTGTTAATATTCTTAATAGAAATTAAGTTTCTTATGTGGAATTAGAGAAAGTTATTTGTTTTTAAATGGTTTAGGAATGTAACTCCCTTTTTTATATTAGTTCCAGGTCTCATTTAACATGGTGTTTATGGTGTTTTTTTTTAGGAACCTATCTACCTTATTATACAAGGGTTACTTGTATACTGTAAATTTTATATGTACAATGCAAAATATGATGATTTAAAACATCAAAGTACTTTTGAAGATATAAGAACAGAATATTTAATGATAGTGTGTTGATGATGTCTAAAATGCCAAAAACTTTTCAAAAATAAAATTTTCTGTAAATAAATGCTTATTTTCTGAAAAAATTTTGTGTTTAATAGATAAGCAGATTGTATCTTTTGAAATTTCCATTGTATATTGATGATGAAAATAATATATACATATCGTTCATAAATAATATAAAAATATAGTTAATATAAATGTAATTTTATAATACTTAATGATGATAATATAATTATCAGTTTTTATCAAAAAATACAATATGTTAATGAACTGAAGTATTGGAGATTGCTGTATGATGGATGCACTAATCTCCAATATTTCAATTAACAAATACAGAGTGTCTTGACTTATGACGCAGTTCAGTTCAAATTCCACTGAAATAAGTTGGAGCAATTGTTAAGTTAACAATGCCCAAAATTTATGAATTGTTTACTACCAATATTTATTATTACACATTGCTTTATCATAATAAACTTAACATAAAAGTACAAGAACTAAACATTGAAAGGATACTTTTTGTATATCAGAATATTGTTCAGGGATTCAAATCTTTTGTAAATTGCATTGATCAATCACAGAATTTATATAACATCACTGTCGTAAGTATAAGTGGTCATAAGCCAAAGTGATTGTAAGTAGAGGACTACCTGTATTGAAGATATTTTTGTGCTCATTTTAAATGTTGAATTTACCATCTCATATGCTGGTTGCAATTTCAGTCCATTAATTACAGTTTAATTTATTTTGCACATTTTGTTTTGATTTCATTTTCATTTCTTTAAACTTACTATTTTAATATCATATAATGCTTTTTTCAATAATACTAATACTTATAGCTGACAAAATCTAGTTACTTATTTCAGAATGAATGAATTTCTGAAACGGAAATACTTATTTCTAGTTATTACTAATGATCTGCTTCTTCTAATTAGATAATTAAAACTTTCTTTTCACATAAATTGCAAAATGCATCTCTATTTCACTGATGTTACAAAAGGGAATCAAAAACTTAGTAAACTTTTTTGAACTAAAGTGTTCTTGCAACACAAATTTTGGAATATAAATATGAAGCAAACACACTGTATGTTGCTATCAGATGATATCTTCATCAAAAGTAAACGAAGCATTCCAATTGGTGACAAGTGTTAGCATATACAGGGTGGGGCAGATAAATCCGGATTAATCGCGATGTAATTAAAAATGACAAAATTGCAAGAAAAAATAAATGTTAGAATGCAAGTTTGAAATTATTTAACTTGAAATAAGGCATGTGGATAAGTGACAGATTTCAGACGATGTTGGAACTATGCAGGAGTAAAGAAACTTGGTAAAATATATATAAATATTTATTAAACTAATCGTATAAAATGTAAGATAATAGCACATTGTACATAAAATACACAGGGTGAAGAAAAAATTCGTCTTAATATTTTGTGTGCTGATAGAGGATCTCGAAACAAGTCGAAAATGTCCAATGAACATATGGAACTAACGAAAATGTGAACATGTAAATTAAGTTGATAAAACATTATGCCCTTTGCTTGCTGAGAATATGCAAATTTCTCTAATTCATGTTACTAAATCAGTAATGCTAATTAAATCGATAAATATCTTATTTAATTCATTTAAATTAATAAATTTAATGAATTGCAATAAATGTAAAAATTCAAGTAATCCGTCCTACTATGTACAAAAATAAAACATTAAAAAATTCTTCATCTCTCCATATTGAAATTGAAGAAGAAAAATTTCTCATGTGATACGTGTACATCACATAAAATAAGAAATATTTCCATTCTTACGTGATACAAATACTAAGTATATCGTCCGATATATTAACTTAAAGATAACTGGAAACAAATTAGTTAAAAAAATCCATATGCTCTTCAGAAATTTATTCGAGTTACAGATGTACAATTTTAGGAATATTAATTTTCTGATTTGTAAAGAAAACAATTAGCGGAGGACTTATTTTTTCTGCGAATAGTTTAGCAATATTTATAGTTTCATCAAACAATTTTTATTTTAATTTAAAGATATATAGACATAACTCTTCGCTTTTCGGCACTTCTCAATTATGTTCCATGTTTTATTTCATATCTCAAAATGAAAATTTTCTGTAAAATAATACTTAAGACAAGTATATAAAACACAAATTAACACGTATACTGACCGAGCCCAGAGCCATTTTGAGAAACTGAAGGTGTGAGACCGGAATCGAACCTGAATCTTCAAGAAAAGATACACGAATGCTTTAAAATGCGACTATCTAACGATATTGTATATTTAATGAATAGTAATGTAAATATGTTTTTAGGTTTTTATATGCATTATCAAATGAAAAAATGCTGTGATTCACTTTACAGTAATGGTGGTAACGAGATATACCTGTATTTATGTACCACGTAAAATCTGATGAAAATTTTGTTAATTTCCTTATACTTGTATTCATTTTCTGATGAAAGTTTCAACGTTAGCTTAGATTAGTGTAGTTACGCCGACATATCACACAAAAGATATACTTTATCTGCCGCTTATAGCGCCCATCACAGGCTGGCCAACACTAATGATGAGGTCAACCAAAAGGTTGAAAAACAGGGTTCAACAGGCCGGGGTCGACTCCTCCTCAAAAAATGGAGGTGCATCGGATTCGAACCCGGCCTGGATGATAAACTACAGTTTTACCACGCAATCATCCATATAACACATTTCATTTTATCATCATTAATTATTTTTTGCAATAAGAAATTAATAATAAAAATTAAAATGTAATTAAAGTAAAGAATAAGCTACTAGTGCAGAAATTATAATATCAACTAAATGAAGTATTAAAAATAAATAAAATATCAACAAGATTTTTTTCTTTTTTTATTTTGTTAAATCCATTTTTAGTAAATCATTGTTGATCAAGGCCTCCGAGAGAAATTTTCGGACCCGTGGCAAGTCTGTGGTCCGGGCCTTACTTTAAAAAGTGCATCACTTTGGTTTAATAAAAAATCTTTCATGAGATTCAGTACTGTAACGTAACTAACCTATATTTTTTTCTTTGTGGCGTAACACAGCTTTCCACCAAATTGATACTAAGTGATAGATTATTCCAGTGACACCATGGACTACCTATATATACTCCTGATGAGATTAGGCATCAGGTGAAGGATGTGGTTCAACAGGTAGATCCAGATCCATTCTGAAAAGCTTTGTAAGTATGAGACCCGTGAACTAAACTTGGATATACCAGGCACACCACGCTCCTACCGTGGCCGTCCATCCTAAAATTGGCCTTTTGAACTGTTTGATAATTTTGTACTTATCAAACAGTGTTAAATATAAAATAGTTTATTTTGGCACAACTGCTTTGGATGGTAGAATGTGCGCTCTGGCAGCTGCCTGCAAACTATTGGATACAGTATGTGACACATCGGGCCTCTTCGATGCCTGGCCCATGACAAAAGTCTCTGATGTCACCCCCTCTCGGCGGCCCTGTTGTTGATATCGATTTTCTACAAAACATGAATAAATAAATAAACTGAATTAATAAATATTTTTATATTCTAATCGTTTTCTCCATTTTTAATACTTTCTTATGCAATTTTATCAGAAAATTTATCTATTGAATATAGTCAGTTTTTTTTCTAATTAATATTTTATTATTCATCTATTTTTCTTAAAATAATATTTACTCTTTAAATTTTAAAGTAGCATCAATGGTTAATCAAGATATATTTGCAAAATCATGAAAAACAGTGAATTTACTTAGTTCCTATAAAAAATTTTGTTTAAGAATTATCTTATCAAAATATTCTTTTGTATACAATAATCATATTATCACTGTAAATTTAATTTTTTTTAATCTATTCATTAAGCAATATTAAGCTATACATTAATTATATTTTTATCGAATTATTTTCTTAAAGTTTACAGAGAAAATAAAATTCATCACATTTTCTTCCTAAATGCTTCACCTTTTTTCTTGTTTGAATATTTTACTTCATTTACACTTCAGTTCAGTTATAAAATTGCTAAAACTTTTAGAAAATTCATTATTTCTGAAAGTTTAAAACTCATTTTAGACGATGAAACTTGAGACTTATGTTTAAAAGCGAGCTGATGAATAATTATGGATCTACAACTATTCAGCTTTTGATTTTCTCTGTTTCCATTTTCATGAGATTGGCTTAAATTAAACTGAAAATTTTATATTGCTTTAATAGAATAATAAAATTTTAAAAATTCTACAAACATTTCCTCTTCAATAATTTAATTTTTATAATATAAGTAAGTTGATTAATTTGTAGTTTCATAGAAATTAGCAAGATTTACGTTAGGAAGAGTTTCGTCTAGGGAGAATAAATATTTATTTTAAAGTATATTTACTTCTCCAAATTAATTTGCATATATCTATTGTAGATATATAAACTATCTGATACCTGTAGGATATTAATATATTGAAAATAAACATCATTAATTTATGTTATGTTCATCGCAAAAGTCACAAAGAAAATTAATAATATAATTGATGTAAACATTTATTAATATAAACAGGATAAATATGTCTGTTTATACTACCTGTAGTTAAATTATATAAGTAAATTTTAATGATTCATAACTTTAATGATCAAAACAAACTTTTCATCTGTGGAATTCATATAAATATCATATTAATATGTATACGAAGGTCTTGTGTTGATTGATTTGTTAGCTTTGCTTTATGTGACTTACCTTGGTTTATGTGTTTCCTACCCCCTTTTCTCACTGCCCCATTTACTGATTTATAAGTAGGTGTCTCCTATAAACACCTAGAATTGTGCACGACATCTATTATTCAAAATAAATATTTAATATTTAAATCAGTTGTAAACACTAACGAAACGAATAGATTTTACATTTAGAATATTAAATAAGCTTTGGTATAAATAAGAAATTTAAACTTATAAGTTTACTTAAACATCTCCATAAATAATACTTTGGAGAGAAAATAAGTTTCGTGTATCTGACAGGAGAGATTAAAAACTGATCAAATGTCTTAATAAAAAAAAAACCGTAAACATCACAACTGTCAGTTCCTGCCACACATCAAGTTGAGCGAATGAGGTCCAAGAACCAATTAGGATCTCTTCCTTTAGGAGATTAGTGGAACCATTGAAAGGACAGAGACTGACGATGTTTCCGAAAATATCGAAGACAATCCAGTCTCAGAACTTGTGTATGTTAAGTTGAGCAAATGAGGTCCAAGAACCAATTAGGATCTCTTCCTCAACTTTAGGAGATTAGTGGAGAGACTGACGATGTTTCCGAAAATATCGAAGACAATCCAGTCTCAGAACTTGTGTATGTTGTGGTTCTGTATAAACGTATTCTCTATTGTTTTCCTGTTTTGTTGCAACTTCATATCTGTCTTTTAGGAATTACAGTACTTCTGTGACAGGTAATCAAAGGATAAATAGAAGAATGAAAGAAAGTTATTCTATTTTTTTATCTTTTCTCTTTCTCAAAGTACTGTTTATAAGCAGTCAAAACTTCTTAAGGTTAGAGCAGGATATTTTCATTTATGAAAAATATTTCCTTAGTTTTCTTACTTATAATTTATTTTAAAGGGATATATTATTTTCTATACATAACAGATGAAGAAAAAAATTCTTTGTAATATTTTGTGTGCTGATAGGGCACCTTGAAACAAGTCGAAAATGTCTAATGAACATATGGTCTAAATCAGTGATTCTCAGCGGGATATATTATTTTCTATACATAACAGGATGAAGAAAAACTTCTTTGTAATATTTTGTGTGCTGATAGGACACCTTGAAACAAGTCGAAAATGTCTAATGAACATATGGTCTAAATGACACCGTTTTCGAGTTATAACGCTTTAAAGCTAACCAATCACCATCGAGTACACAAAGCATCACGACGCGTCCAGTTGCCAAGACGCGTTGCATTGCGTCTCTTTCCTATTGACTTCCGGGTTAATAAGACGGCGAGCGACGGAATGCGATACTTTTAGTGGCAACGCGACGCCTCATGACGCTTTGTGGTGATTGGCCAGCTTTAAAGGATTATAACTCGTAAACGGTGCCGTTTAGATCATATGGGAGAGCGACGCAATGCGATACTTAGTGGCAACGCGACGCCTCATGACGCTTTGTAAAGTGGATGGTGATTGGCCAGCTTTAAAGGATTATAACTCGTAAACGGTGCCGTTTAGATCATATGTTCATTGGACATTTTCGACTTGTTTCGAGATCCTCTATCAGCACACAAAATATTACGACGAAGTTTTTCTTCACCCTGTGTATTTTATGTACAATGTGCTATCATCTTACATTTTATACGATTAGTTTAATAAATATTTATATATATTTTACTAAGTTTCTTTACTCCTGCATAGTTCCAACATCGTCTGAAATCTGTCACTTATCCACATGCCTTATTTCAAGTTAAATAATTTCAAACTTGCATTCTAACATCTGTTACAGTGAAACCCCGCTCGTGCGTTCCCGTATCGTACTTTAACATCTGTTATATACCTTTTTGTTATCCTTGTTCTCTGCCTTATCCATTCTTCATTTATCTCAGCTATTAATGCAATTTTGTGGCAGCTCATCTAATTGTTTTGTAGGTAAGCTATAGTGCTCTTCATACCAAACATACTAACTAATTATCTTCTTTAATCTTCACTAACAGGATATACTGCTTTTATAGCTTGAGCATAATATAACATGGCAATTAGACAATTAAAATGATGCTAGTACTTTCATTCAGTGTGACTTACCTAACTAATTATCTTCTTTAATCTTCACTAACAGGATATATTGCTTTTATAGCTTGAGCATAATATAACATGGCAATTAGACAATTAAAATGATGCTAGTTGATGATTATAATATTAAATACAATTATATTAATCGTATTATTATGAAATTTTCGTTGACCATGATGGTTTTGAAATTTTAAAAATTGTCCTCAAGGCGAAAAATTTTGCTCATTAAACAATCTAAATTTAAAATAACTTTTATAAAATCTCCCATTTCAACTCGTTTAATTCTTCATGTATAACAATAACTTCCTCTACTTAAATATTTTTGTTAGCATGTCTTCTATCACTAACAATAACAGTATCATTTAATTGTAGTATAAAATTATCAGCAATTTTCAACTAATAATAAATAATTCTACAGAACATTAAGATCTCTACTTAAATATTTTGTTAGCATGTCTTCTATCACTAACAATAATAGTATCCTTTAATGGTAGTATAAAATTATCAGCAATTTTCAACTAATAATAAATAATTCTACAGAACATTAAGACCGTTTCCAAATTATCTACATTATTAATTCCAGTAATATCGAAAATACGGGATTAACCCAAAATCCGATATTTTCATATCAGTGATTCAATATTCCATACATGGATTTACTTGCAGATATGATTTCCTAGTATTGAATTATTCAGTAGCTGAGATTTTGCTGTATTAATATTATATATTAATTATGATCTACTCGTTTATGGACATAATTCAAAACATAATTAATAATGGATGGATAAATTTATTAAATAAAATATTTAAATATTATAATTTTCAAGTAACGATACTTTGCTTGGCTTAAAGATAAACTTACTGAAAGAAAAACAGAATTTCGAAATATATTATTCATTGATCCAGTTTTTATCAATGAATCTATGATAAATATTCATAACAGTGAATTATTTTTGCGAAAAAATTTTTTATGAATTTATGGTATATGTTTGCATTGCAGAAAATAATTATCATGGAAGTAATGATTAAATAAAAATGAAGTTAGCTGTGATACTGTTTCTAACTTATCTGAAACATGGATTTTATGAGAATTCTGCTTTATTACTTTCCCCTTTCTATGTATATTCATTAGCATAAATTTCCATAAATTCATAGATAAAAAATAAAAAAAAGGAATTATTGTATGATTCAAGTTTCATTAAAAGCATAATTAAAAGGAAGAAATTTTGCCATCTTAAAAAATATTTAAAATTTTCTCTAGTAATCATCCAGTAGCCTTTTTAATGCTATAGATTTATGTTTCATGTGAAATATATGTAATTTTTTCTTGTATTTTATGGCAAAAGTATGTTGAGCGCTTGTAATTTTGATACTCACAGAAAATGTACTATGTAATTTTTAATGCTACAGATTTATGTTTCATGTGAAATATATGTAATTTTTTCTTGTATCTTATGGCAAAAGTATGTTGAGCGCTTGTAATTTTGATACTCACAGAAAATGTACTATGTACTGTGATTTTCAATATGGCATTCAATTTTAGAGTCCCTAGATAGATAGAGTACAGCATTCAGTCGCCATTTTATATCCTCCTGCCGATCGATAATCAAGGGTAACTTTATGGAAAGTAAACCATAATTCTATATTTCTTTTCTAATTTATAAATACAGCAGTTGTTTACCTGGCAAACGAAGATCGTATTTGGAAACGTTTTTCTTCTAATATTTTGTAACCACTTTTTTATCTCTAATTTCTCTTACCTTGAGGCAAAAGGAAAGAATCTATGACCCTTTTCTGTTCGATTAGAACAATTTACAGTGCGGCAAAGCAAAGAATCTATGATCCTTTTCTGTTCGATTAGAACAATTTACAGCATTATAACAAGGCATGTTCTTAAAAAATAATCAGAAAGCCTATGAACGCAATGATAACTCCTATCTAACAGGATATAAAATGGCCGATTTGGCTGCATCTGGTAGCGCAAAGAAATGCGGTACTCTATATATCTAGGGATTCTATTCAATTTTAGCTGCTTGCGCCATCTTTTAATGAAAACTTGAACTATTCTTAAGGTAGGGAAGATCCCCTTTTTACTATACAGTATTTTTAATTAAATCTGCTCTTCATATGTGAATTTATTTATTTTGCTGATTTATTGAAAAATCTGTGAGCCTTTTACTACTTTTATTTTCAATATAATATTTTTATATGAAAAAAAAAATTATAAAAAGATACTTTATTCATAAAGTTCCATAAAAAATATGATAAGTTCATTTCAGTATTAAAAATTATGATATCTATGAAATTTATTATATAAAAATACAGCAAAGGAGAAAAATTAATAAAGCAGAATTCACAAAAGTTGCATTTGTTTAAACTTATCAGGACAAGTGTCACAACCAATCCCATTTTTTCCCTTAATTTTCATTTCTATGACATCATTAATTTTATGGACATAATATACAATTATTATTATTTTCAAAACATTTATTAAAATATGTCAAATAAAATCATAAAAATATTATTACCGTATATATTTATTTTTATATAAAATATTCTTCACGCTAGAAACTTACAAATCACATATTTTTAATTAATTATTACTGAGTTAATTAATGAGGTATGAGCTACCCTGATAATTTTAATTAAATATCTAGTAAGGAATTAAATTTACATTATTATAACTCATTAATCTAATAATAATTTAACGAAACGTTGACATATTTAGCGATAATTTTACATACTTATAAAATTTCCTAAAGTTTCATCTTAAACATGATCCTAAAACATCATTCTTACAAAAGTGAACATAGAGATTAATTACTTAATTATACTCTTAACACAAAAACTTATTAATTTATAAGATTTATACTGTGTTATAACTTGCTTTATTATTCAATAAATTATAAAATTAAATAAAATATAGAGGAATTAATATATTAAGCTAAAAATATATTAAATAAATAATAACGTGAAAATAAAAATAATAATCAATATTCATTTTTTATTCAATTTTTAAATAGGGCATAAGTTTAAATTTATCGTGAAATACTAAATTTTATATTATTCGTGATATTTTGTCTCGTAATTAATATCAATTTTCATATAAAATAAATTTCCCACGGATATTTATGTATATCAATATCAATAAATGAAAATTTTAATTAATTATTCTCTGAATATCCAGTCATTTTTAATATTTGTTTTACAGTTATAAATATTATTCATGGAAATAATAATTTATCGAGATTTAATTAAATATAAAAAATTCCGAGGTAAAGAGGAACATATACATTGGTGTAATTTGAAACATACATTATAATTTTTAAGTCTGTTTCTTCTTCTTTCTCTCCTGAACCGAGAGGTTAGTGGCAAGAATTCTATCTGTGGTCAATTGTTTAAGTTGGCAATATGTCCTTCCTTTCTTAATATTATCCATCTAGTTTGATTCTCGGTCTTCCTCATTTTTTTCGTCCCTCTGCCTTTCCTTTCAGCAGTGTTGTACAGCAACCTGAGTGGTGCAAAAGGTGTTCAACCATTTCATTTCTCCCACTCTCAATTGTTTCACGTAGGCTGTATGTTTCTCCAGTTCTCTTTAGCACTTCTTCATTAGTCACTCTATCCGTCCAAGAAATTCTCATCATTCGTCGCCAGCACCACGTTTCGAATGCTTTGGAGTCTTTGTTGTTCCACCTTCCTTAGGATCCAAATTTCTGATGCATATACTGCAACACTACAAATAAAGCTATTTAAAAAATGTTTTTTGTTTTTAATGTAATATTCCTGGAAGTTAGTATGTTCTTTTTATTCAAAGCATTTTTAGCTTGAGCAATTCTGGAGGCAACTTCAATCTTGGATTTTCAATCAGATGTGATTAAGTTACCTACTTTGCTTACTTAATAAAAAATAAACTTTTTCGTGTTATAAAATATTTTAAATATTATCAATTATTTTAAAAATTTTAATTTTCTGTGAAAAATTCTCGTTAGTATAAGAGTAAATTAAAAAAAAAAAAATTATTGTAAAAAATAGTTTCCTGAATGATATCAACGATAAGCGAGGAATAAAATGTTTTATACACGGAATTATAGTTCAGACAGGCATAACATAATTTATGGCTTCGTTTTTAAAAATTAAATTTTACGACAACTTAAACATTTAACGTTATTTTTTTTATAACTTACTACGAAAAAAAAAAAAACAAAGAATTAATGATAGGATTAAGGAAAGGTTGAAGAGAAAGAAACGGTCGTGTCCAGCTGCGACTGGAGGGAGTTTTGATATAAGTAATTGTTTGTGTTATTTACCGGATAATTGGATTTGTACGGTACAGTTGGAATGATTCTCAAGATTATTTACTTTGTAAAATATTGAAAATAAAACCTGGAAAAATACTGTGTGTTGTGTACATATATATAATATTCAAAGCAATTAATCTGAATTAAATTATTTACGTTTAATTAAGATCGGAAGAGCGTCGTGTAGGGAAAGAGTGTAGATCTCGGTGGTCGCTAATTGCATTATTAAAGACAAGTTATCCTGAAATAATTTTTCGTTAAATATATATTATAATTTTTTTAGCTTTTTTTTTTACTGTCTTAAATTGCTACATTTAAAATTTATGTACTAAAAAAAACTTTACAGTTTGATCAAATCATCAAATTTACAATTTAACATTAAATTATTTGAATTACTTTTAGTGTATTTAATGAATTTTAAATTAAAAATTTTGTTTACAAGTTTTGAAATTATTAAATACTGTATATACTTGTGTATAAGCTCCTCTTTCAGAGTTTAAAAATTGCTGAAAGTTTGAAACCTTTATATAAACTGACCTCTAAATTTTGACGGAATAATATGATATTCAATGAAAAAAATAGAAAATTTTCTTATAATTTTAAGAACTTTACAAAAACAGTTCACGATTGGGGAAAATATGGGAATTTAAACAAAATTCCAGACTTTATAACTTCAAAACATTGTGAAGTGAAAGAAAGCTGGATAGAAAGCAGTGTAAAATTGTGTCATTTTTCCTAAAGTGTGATTTTATTGAAGTATTTGTTTAACAGAAAATATTAAACAGTTTTATCTTTTTATGATTTTCAACAAAAATATTTAATAAATTTTATATAACAAAAATTAGAATCAAAATATACAATGGAAATTATGCTGAATTGACATTTAATCAACAGAAATGCAAGGCTGATATCCAAAATCAATGCAAAATAATCATTGTGTATTTGCTAGATGATCATAACTATAAAAATGAATAAATTATTTATCATAAATATTGAAAATAAATAAATTTATTCTCAATATTTAACCAGTAAAAAAAATTAAAATATTAATTTAACCAATGATATTTAGAGATGTGGTCAACATGTTTAATCATTAAAAAAGATTGATCTAACAAGGAGAGGACTCGAAGGCCGGAAAACGGAATGAAACGAAATTTATTTCTGTAACAATTCGTGCTGGGAAATTCCATTCAATAAGTTGGAAGTGTTGACTTTTGCCTGAAGGTTTTCAGACTTTACAAAAGACTTTATATCTTGCATAAAAAACAGAAATATATCCTAGTAAAAAGATGCATTGTGAAGTTTATAAAATATTTTTCTTTGAAAATTTAGATTTAGACATTTAAACTGTTGAAAAATTTTAATTTTCTGTGTTTTTAAGTCCATATCTATTCCTATCACTCAGTTAACAAATATAGAATTCCATCATTGACTTATTGATTATTTTATGTTTAAGAGAGAAAGAGATTTTAATTTTAGCTTATAAAGGTTTCGTGCTCAGAATATGACCTTATTCTCTTGCAATTTCTGTACCTCAAATCATAATTCTCAAAGGAAACTCGTTCAAATTAGCATAAAAATGAGGAAAACTAAAAAAAAAATATCATTTAAAGACTCAAAGACCATTATAATTCTTGGAATTTAAGTGTATTGTTTTTAATAAAATTTAATAAACTTATAAATTTATTGTAGTGGCGAGATAAACAATAATATCATTTAAAGATTCAAAGACCATTATATTTCTTGGAATTTAAGTGCATTGTTTTTAATAAAATTTAATAAACTTATAAATTTATTGTAGTGGCGAGATAAACAATTTAAACCCAATTTTTAAGAAAACTAATAATTTATTGCGATTCATTCAATGGATATGAGGTTTCGTAGCAAATATTGATTTATTTGCCTATTTATTTTGATTTTTTTTATAAGATGAATATCTTATAAACAGCTTTTATGAACTTTAAAATTAGTAGTAATGATGAAAATTACAGTATTTTTGAGATATTTCACGACAAATAAACCATTAAAAATTATATAAATCCATACATTTTAATCATATATCTTCAACTATGATGAAAGATTAAATTTCATTTGAATCGATTATTTTTCATCGTAGCACAAGTGACTACTGCAGCACAGAAGTGTGATTACTCAAATTATTTAAAATAATCTAGTTTCTAAGTTGTTTTAAAACTATGGATATTTGAAATTTGTATATAATGTGAAAATAAAAATATAAAAATACTTTTATATGTTCAAATAAATGTGACTTTGATAAGTCGAAATTCCTTATCCAGCTGAAAGGATTCATTCTTCATTTTTGCAACTCTTTGAACTCATTTTTCAATACATCCTTCACTGATTCTTCAAGAACTTTTCAGCCAAGCAAAAATGTTCTCAAGAATTTCAATTTCTTTCAAATTTCTTCTATTAAGCAAAGAAATTTTAAGTATTAAAATACAGGCGCTCCTCTATTTACGAAAATTCTTATTAAGAACGTTCGTACTTATGAATGTGAAATTTCATTTTTAAATTTCACAAAATTTCAAAAACTGCAATAATTTTAAGTAACATGAAAGAAAAATGTTCTATCAAGCAATACAATGTAAAATTACACAATTATTTAACATATTACGTTAGTATTTCAACATAGCAGCGATTACATCAGAAATTCCTCGCTTTATATTCGAAATTTTTTATAAAATTCTTTAAAATAAGAAACTTTTAATTGGACAGCTGTGAAACATATTATAATATACAATATGTAAAGTTACTTGAGTACATTTAGAACCAAAATAATAGCAATATCTGAGTTACGAACAGTCGATTTACGAACAAAACTTACATATGAATTATGTTCGTAACTAGGGCCCCTATATATATTTTTAGAAAATTTATAAACAAGAAACACAATATTACTATGAATGGTGTAACCTGAGAAATTCCTTCAAAATTTTCAAGAATAAAATTATATAATCTCTTAAGAAAATCAAGATTTCTCAATAACAACTATTTTTAGATTTTTCTTGATTCTGTACATTAAACAATTAAAGTCAATCAATAATTATTATGATATAATGGTGATAATATTGGTGATACCATGATGATAAAAAGATGATGATGGCATCATATTAATCTATTTAATCGAAAGATCATCATATATCTTAAGTTTCTTATAATCTGTTACAAATCAGCACTCCGTTTGAAACTTAATTAAACTTCCTCTATTTAATATAAATTATTAAACGTTTAAATTAAACTTTATAATGTAATTCTTAGAATGGGATTTAAAGTTAATTAAACAAAATTTAATCTTGTGTTCTTAATTGTTTTAACTTAAAGAACAATTTAAATGCATGAAGAGCTTTTTAAAAAAATTTTAAATGACTTAAGTGGTAAGCTGTATAAGCAAGCAAGAGAGCAACTCTGTTAATTTATGAATTAGATTCATTCGCTTGTCTGTCGTCAGTAAAAATATAAATGTTAGCATATATTAATGAAACTCTCGATTTAATGGGACTCATTAGGGAACTAATCTTGTGGAAAGTGGTCAGTAAGAGGTCAGTATTAACGATATAAGAAGAGGAATGTCGTCCAATTATTTTGTGATATTTGTTTCAAATGGACTTGAGACTTTCTTGGGAACCTTGTAAATGATTGCTACAGGATCCTGTGTCTGAATTTCTATTTGTCAGAACTATTTCATGAATTTTTCATGTTCTGTTTAAGTGAAATTCATATATATTGTTTGAACCGTTGAAGAATCAAATATGTTAAACAAGTAATTCACGTTCAATGAATCGATCATTGCTAAATTTTTACATCTTTTTATAAGTTCAAAATTATCCAAATCGATCATTTTGAATAATTTTGGATGCTAGAGCTTCTTATAGAACATAATAATAATAATGGTGAAATTCGTTTAAATCGGATTATTAGTCTACTTTTCGATAGAAATAGAGATTTATAAGATTGGTTACATGCAGTTGTCTATGTGTTCTCCTCTTAATAACTTTTAAACTAATTAGTATATTTTCAAAAAATTCTGTAGTGATGTTCTGCCATTAAAGCACTCCTCGACTCCGCATTCTTTATTCCGGCAGATAGATAGAATTTCATTTTTATTATAATTTTAGTTCATATTAGTGTCAATAGATGGGTCTAAGTGTTAAGAGTGAATGGAAACATATTGCTTACCTGACTTCTTAACAAAGCGCCCATACTTCAATATCTATATCACAATAACGTCAGTCACAATGTGACATCGTAGTGACGTAATAATGTATGACGTCACAAAACTCCGATATTTATGGCGTATTGCTAATGTAACAATGCGTGCGGACATGATGACATCATCGTTTTGTGTCATCGTGGTATTTATGCTAGTAAAATTAGAAACACCAAATAAATAACTAAGTAACACTTTCGGAAAGAAGGAAATTTTAGTTCTTTCTGGAACTTCTTATATTTATGTAAATTGTTGTCAAAAAGTACATTTCTCTTACTTACGTTAAAAGTATCGATTCTGTATCGACCATTTCAACGGGCTTGGTTCTCTAATAGACCAAAAAGTACATTTCTCTTACGTTAAAAGTATCGATTCTGTATCGACCATTTCAACGGGCTTGGTTCTCTAATAGATCATAATAACATAGAATATGTGAATTCTATTCAAATCTGATGATATTTACATGAATTATCGTGGTGACGGATGGTCGGATCAAAACAAAATAATTTATATACTCACTTATTCCATTTCTGGAATGGAAAAGTTCAAAGTACAAATGCAAAATTCAATAATGGAAAAAGATCATCACTTTTTACTTTTAATTGAGTGAAATCTGAAAAAAAACGAAATCGGATCGTGATTACGTCAGTATTAATTGATTTCGATTATTTGGAATTTCCACTAGATTCCAATAACATATGTGAATTTACTAGTTACTAATTTTGAAATCTAAAAATAATCGAAATCGGATCATTATTACGTCAGTATTAATCGATTTCGATTAATTGGATTCTCCGCTAGATTCCAATAACATATGTGAATTTACTAGTTACTAATTTTGAAATCTAAAAATAATCGAAATCGGATCATTATTACGTCAGTATTAATCGATTTCGATTATTTGGGTTTTCCACTAAATTCCAATAAAATATGTGAATTTACTAGTTACTAATTTTGAAATCTGAAAATAATCGAAATCGGATCATTATTACGTCAGTATTAATCGATTTCGATTATTTGGGTTCTCCACTAAATTCCAATAAAATATGTGAATTTACTAGTTACTAATTTTGAAATCTGAAAATAATCGAAATCGGATCATTATTACGTCAGTATTAATCGATTTCGATTAATTGGATTCTCCGCTAGATTCCAATAACATATGTGAATTTACTAGTTACTAATTTTGAAATCTAAAAATAATCGAAAGCGGATCATTATTACTTCAGTATTAATCGATTTCGATTTTTTGATTTCCTATTAGATTTCAATAACATTTGTGAATTTACTAGTTACAATAATGTATGTAATCTCTAAATATACAAATTAAGTAAAAAATAGTTAAATTTTTAAACTATTATAGAAAAAAACAATAAAAATTTATCAATTATATATCTATATCGACATTTTATTTATTAAAAAAAATTAAAATATTACTTTTCTCGATTATACAATTTCATTTTATTATAGCAGCATTCCACAAAAATTAATGGGAGTGAATTTGAAAATTTAATATATTATTGAAAGAAACTTTCTTAGTTTCTGATCCTTTTACTTCATTTTAATAATATATTATTAAAATGAAGTAAAAGGATCAAAAACTTCGCTATACTTCTATCAAACTGCATAAAATTATATACAGAAAAGTAAGAAACGAGATTAATTCCCTCTACAATAATTTCTTTCCTTTTCTGTTTTGTTATTATTATTTTCTGCTATTTAAGTTCAAGTTATACTTTAAGTAATTATTTTAATAAATATAATCGATTCCAATTAAACAATTTTACAGCTTTTAAAAATTCGATTACGGCTATTTAAGTTCAAGTTTTAATAAATATAATCGATTCCAATTAAACAATTTTACAGCTTTTAAAAATTCGATTAACTAAAATTAATATCGAATAAATTTTGGTACGATTATTCTTATTATAATACGGTATTGTAAATAAGAGAAAATAGATTTTTTCCCTATTTTTCACATTTTTATAATAATAAAATTTACTTAATCTATATTAAAAAATATTGAATACGAATCGATTAACAGATTCTTTATTAAACATAGCATAAATCTGGAAATGTCGATTTTCGCCATTTTGTTAAATATGGCGGATATCTTAGTTTCAAAAATATTTCTAGATTTCTACAGTATATTTATTTAAAGAAAGAACTGGTACTAATGTTTCAATAGTGGATAGATTTATCTGTTTTATCTCGATCAAACTGTTGTAGTATAACAATTTATACAGAAACAATATAGGATAGATGAAAAGATTTTATATGGTATTATTGACTAGATAATTATCAGCACACAAAATATTTTGTTATAGACGAAAGCCAGATGTGTAACCATAAAAAATGAAAAAAATTGTTGGTGAAAGTAATCAATAATATGTTAGAAAGACTAATAATAACAAACACAATCTATCAGATACTAAATTGTCTAACTTATAAAATTTACATCGATATATTGATTTAACTTCAAATTATCTTACTTAATTTAATATCAAACTTATAAATAATTCTGACGATTTAAAAATAGCTTAAAAAACTTTAAGTTTTTATCTAATTATCATTTTTAAAATTTAAAAAAAAAAATCCATAAGTTATTCCTCCTATATTAGCTGAACAACAAAAATTTTATAACCTATGTATTAAATTCTCATTATGATGTTTTTATTGATTGTTTTTAAGTTTTTATCTAATTATCATTTTTCAAATTTAAAAAATAAAATCCATAAGTTATTCCTCCTATATTAGCTAAACAACAAAAATTTTATAACCTATGTATTAAATTCTCATTATGATGTTTAAACTTTCAGACATATGTATCTTGTTATCACTGTTTGATCCAGATGACGTGAATGCTGCTGTTTTTTGAATATTAGACTCTTCTGCATGATGGACACAGCATCTGGTATGGTTTTATATCAATCTTTGCTATGTCTTTCAGATATTCTGCAAATGACAAATCTATTAGCTGTAAATTTTTCTTCATCATTTGGTTTTTTTTTTTGAAAAGATTGCAACATGAATGCTATAAAAATTTAAATTATGCTAAAAGTAAGACTTTGTGATGCAGACAAATTGTATCTTTTTCATCATCATCACTTCTATTTTTTCATCTACTGCTGGATATATATGCCTCCTCCTTTTGTTTCCATATGTATCAATTTTGTTTAGTCTGCATCAATTGGGAACCAATTACTTTTCTTATATTAGCTTGCCATCATTTAATCCAAAGATTCACTTTATTTCCCTTCTTATATATCAGAATTATGACTACATTTTACCAGCTGTCCAATATCAGTCATATTCACATGTAGTTGGAGAATATCCTGGCAAGTTGCTTGTATACTAGTATGCCTCTTTCCTTTAGAAATTTGATGTTGATATTATCTTCTCCTGGGGATTTTTCATACTTCATCTTCTTAATTTCTTTCTCTACTTCTTGCAGCAATATTGCCAGGATATCTTCTGTTTTTGCTGGTCTGATCCTGTTTGCTTCAGTTAGTTTCTTAGTTTATATATTTTCTTGTAAATGGTTGCTGAAGTTGATTGAAAGTTGTTGGTGATAAGTTCTCCATTAGCTTTGATTATATTTAATTGGCATATGCCAGTATATCTCTCAGTGCTAAATCAGAGACTATTCTATTCTCAATGGCTGTTTGAAGCTGTTTTATATTGAATCTCCATATATCTTCTCTGATTTTCTTTTATATTATTTTGCACATTTCTCTATATTCTATCTGGTTGATAGAGGATTTGGTCTTTATCTTCCTTCTTCTTTCAATCAATTCCTCTGTTTTGACAGATATTTTCTTTACAGGATTTCTTGGTTAAATTCCTGATGATCATTACTAACCCATTGTAAGTCACTTTCTTCTTCTGCAAGCACTTGGAATCTGTTTTTCAATTTTAAGCTGTATTCTTCTTTCTTTCGTTAATGTCCCATGTTAATCATTCATCCTCAGTATTATACTAGCTGTTTTCTTTCATATTAGATATCCAGCATGATTTTGCATGGACAGTCATTGGTTGCTATTGATGATAGTAATTGAGTTTGGAAATATCTTAATAATTGCAAATTCTTGTTTGTCAGGATGAAGTACATTTTGTTCTTTGTCTGTCCATTAGAGTTGATAAATGCTCATTTTCATTGCTCTTTATTTGTCAAAGAATATGTTCATTAACTTTCAGATTAGAGTTGCAAATTCTACCAGTCTAATGCCTCTCTTATTTCAAATACTTATGCCATATTTTCTGATACATTCTTCATCCTGTTGTCTTGTGCCAACTTTTGCATTGAAATCACCCATGACACTGAAGTGTGTTGAGTTGGTAGTCAATTCCTTGTTGATATCTTTGTTTAGGACTTCTACTTCTACAAAGAGACAAACTAAGCACTATGCTGAAATAGATCTTTATTTTCAGAAAATAAAGATCTATTTCTGCATAGTGCTTAGTTTGTCTCTTTGCTATATTAGTTTCAGAATGTCTATAGCTTTAGCTTCTACTTCTTCTTCATCCTTGTTGTTGGTGGTTGGTAAATATACTTGTATTACTTTCAACTGGTATCTCATGGTAACCTTCACTGTGACTTGTCCTTCTCAGTCTGAATTGATGCTGAAGTGATTCAGCATGAGAGATGTGTACAATGTACGATGTGAATTAGGTATCTCATTCTTATGTTGATATTGGTCTAATTTCCTTGAGATTTGCTCCTTATCTTCTTACTTCACTGAGTCTTATGATATATTAGTTTATCTTCACTGATTCATTTTCCAGTTCCTGTAGGTGATCTTTTGTTGAAAGGGATTGTCCATTATATATAGACATTTTCATCAAGTTTCAATCAAGACTGTTAAAAAAAGTTAACTATTGAACTCATACAACTTTACAAATTTTAACCCAGACTTGAAAGTATAAAACAGGCACAACATTTAGAATTGTCCACAAATCAATTGTACATGGATCTAATTTATCTCCAGATTAAAATCTTTCAATTCTGTGACTTTGTTGACTATAACTGATAGATGTTTTTCAAATAATAAAAACTTTATGACAGTATAACAAAATAATCTGACAATGACAATGTGACCAAACATTACTTATTTATACTGTTTTAACAGAATGTTCTTGAATATTTTAAGATATTCTGTAATTCTAGAATCAGAATATTCTAAAATATTTGAAATTTCTAGAACATTCCAGAATTCTAAAATGTAATGGAACACCATGACTTTAGGCATAATTAAAAAACATTATGCAAAAAATTATTTCTTACAACTAGCAAATAATATACCATAAACATATAATAAAAAAATCACCTGAAAACCTTAAGTCTTGCATTTAAGAATAAAAGACTTAAAATAGAAAAGACTTAAATTCTTATTGCTTAAAAACATATTATTTCCAATGATAGAAAAAAAGAAAATTGAAGATGTCAAACAACAAGATATTTGCTCTTGAACATGGATCAAATTACATCAATTAAATTTGAACCCCCATTTCTCAAGGCAAATACTTCAATCAATAAAGAAGCATGAGAGCATCACTCAATCAGCATGAAGACCTGCAGTTGGTAAATGAAATAACAAAAACATATGCCATCAATTCTTATTTCAAAGTTATGGCTCTCAAAAGTCATGCTTAAATTTGTTGCAACAAATTTTTAAGGCCACTTTTAGCCCAAATAGAGACAAATGCTAGCTATTACAGCAAGTGTTTTAGATTCAGCATAAAAACTAAATAAGAATACAAAGATTCAGAATGCTAGCTGATATAGTTATGCAACAATAATATTTCAAAATATGAGGATTATTCATAATTAAATTTACTTTGTACAAGGGGCCTCAACCGTACCTTATCTTGAACTAAACTTTTGTACAACTTCATTTGAAATATATATGCATATTCATTCTAAATTTAAAGAAAATTGAAGAAGGTAAAGCAAAGATCCTCATCCAAATCAGGCCACTTCTCATGAAATGACCCGTAACAACGATTTAGCTGCAAATCTTTTATATTATAATATTAGTTTAAAAACAATTAAGAAAATAATCTGTATTTTAATACAATCAATATTAAAATTTTAACAGAATTACCTCTTTCTGACTACATGTTTTTGGCCAAAATTTCAATAAACCTTTCATTACCTATAGAGATAAAAATTTATTGTTTATAACATTTTCAGGATATAAATTATATCAATTGATACTAATTAAATCTTTATATTTAAAAAAAAAAACCAAATATCTTTTATATCATATTAATAATATATAATAATATAATTGATTACAAAATTTAATATAATTTTAATCAAGTTATTGATATCAATATATTCTTCAAGCATGGATGTTTCATGCTTGAAAGGTGTATTATTATTAATAACTCGAAAATAGAGATCAGAGAGATATATCACATATATTGCTGAATAATTAAAAATTAATAATAATAATAATAATAATAATAATAATAATAATAATA
>AYEL01024323.1:0-11762 GCA_000484575.1 Olivierus martensii
TTCTAGTAGGGTCACCCTGGGCTAGAAGGCTATTCCACTATGCTCAACTAAATGCTAGCAGGTATCCCCACCTTGGTGGTGTTTTTCCAATTTGTAATGAAACAAAGTAGAAAACGAAAGCACACCGGCTCGGACGTCGCCCGGGTTAACAAGGTCCACGTCTGTGAGTTAGGCAGAGGCTCACATTCGGAAAGTTTATTACAGTCTCCCTTGGCCACTAGTGGCAAAAGCAGCACCAATCCAAGACAGGCTACTGCAATACAAATAACTACAGTAGGGAACGGGTCACCACATCAGAGCCCAACCAGCCAAAGTGTTTCCCTGGAAACTCAACCAGAGACCACCAAGGCTGGAAAACCACGCCAATGCATGAAATGGACAACTGACATGAACGAATTCATCATGTATACTTACTACACAATTACAAAATTAGAAACTGACACTACAGGGTACAGAAGGGAACTCTATGACAAATTCACATGCAGGTACCCAAACATCATAGTTACAGAACAATGCATAGCAGATCAAAGAAGAACTATCATCCACAGAAACATAATACCACACAGTATATTAGAAAAAGTCACTAGATCTACATCTGAAGACATATATAACACTACAAAAAGCATCTCTACTCAATACATGCAACGAAGAAAAAGTTTCTCAACACTGACACAGTTAGTTAGCTACTTGTGATGTTTAATTGTAATTTATGTTTCGACTTGTGTCCGACATAGCACTTTGCTCCGGAGATCCTACGTGCCCACATTAATGTTAATATAATAATAATAATAATAATAATAATAATAATAATTGTAAGGATTTCTGATTTCATTTATGAAGTATCCTATAAACTAGTAATTTTTTATGTATTTAAATATGAATATTCATACATATCCATTTATTTTTAATAATAGAATTGACAAGAAATATGTATTTGTTAGGAATAAATTTGATATATCTAGCAGTTTCAAAAGGATGCATAATTAGCATGAAGAGAATGTAATATGACCACTTTATATATTTTTTTATCCTATTTGTATAGTACTTGATATTAACAATATTATTAAACTGCTTCAACTAAGACTACTTAAATACATAAAAACACAGCACTTCTTGCAGTAAAGTATCTAAGCTAATAAATTTAGTTTGATACTTTACTGCAAGAAGTGCTGTGTTTTCCTTTATTTAAGTAGTACTTGATATTTAAATCTACATAAAAATATTAATTTATGAACATGCCATACATATATATGTATTCTTAATAATAAAATCTGTAAGATAATGATTTGAGAGGTTAGTGCAAAGATATGTCGATGATATACTTTGAGTAAGATGGCAAACCTTACAATCGCACAAAATTTTTCCAATTTTTAATTATCCCATTTATAAGTGAACCCCATTTTAAAAATTTTTACTTTAGGAAATTTTTTGGTTTATACATGAGTATATGCACCATATTTAAAAGTGAAAATTTTCTAAATTCTTACAAAATAAATATTCCAGATTACTAGGATAAAAGCAAATTAATATCGTTCTAATGGATGCTGAAGAATCACTAAGGCCAAAGCCATCAGTTTTAACGCAGATTTTTCGCAGAATTTCACAGGTATGAAATTTTCTAATAAATTAATAATAGGTATTTCCATGACCTAGAATTCTGTTCCTGAAAGTATCATGTGAGTTGACTTTATGTAAGTCATTATATAATAATAATATAAAATAACATTATTTTTGTGTTTGTGTCTGTATTTAATGATATATATAATTAGGTAAAACAATATTTCTTTGCATTTTTCCACTTCCTGCACTATTGCAAAACAATTACACTCAAAAACTAGCACAAGACTGCAGAAATTACTTTATTTGACAAATGTTTTCAACCCTCATTCGGGATCATCATCAGGTTTAATACTGATTTTTTACAAGACAAAATATATCTTATAAGTTTGTCTTGTAAAAAATCAGTATTAAACCTGATGATGATCCCGAAGGAGGGTTGAAAATGTTTGTCAAAGTAATTTCTGCAGTCTTGTGCTAGTTTTTGAGTGTAATTGTTAGGTAAAACAAGTTATATAATTAGATCAATCCTGATAAAAATTGTGTTGTTTTAGGCAAAATACTAATTCAGACTAAACTCTATAGAAAAACTACTTTAAAAGAATTTAACAAAAGACTTGAGTTGACAAATTCATTCATTTTGACTAATTTGTTTTTCTAGATGAACTGTTTGTAAATTATTAAGGATGAGTTTGACATGCAGTATCTTTCTTAACCCAGATATAAAATTACTTGTTTTAGTTAACAGCCTTTATACATATGTGGAACTTTGTGACCTTGCAGAGCGATATAGTATCAGGAAGTTCTGACATCAGTTCAATATAGGTGTGTGACACTAAACAAACAGGCTTGAGCCTATGAGCAGTATGTGGTTTTAAGTAAGTAAGGATGGTAGAATGAACTCTGCATGCTATTTAAGACTCACAAGGGGAGGTTCAGACATTCAGGTCACCGATTTTTTTGAAATTTTGCATACCTGTAGTAGTTCCCTAGGACAATATAATGTGTGAGTAATAAAGTGCAACTCAAGCATTGATCGAGTAAATCACATGAGAAGTTTCGTATTGAGTTCATATAATCTAAAATTTAATTAACTTTCGAATGGGTCAGTAGCACAGTGGTTGAAGATTTGCTTTTATAATTGCGTGATCGCTGGTTCAATTCTTAGATTTGACAGTTTTTTTTATTTTTATTTATTTATTTTATTATTAATATTTTTCTTGTACATCGTTTTATATAAATACAATTATTTATATATTTTTTATTTGTTTTAAATATTTTATATATGTTTAAATCAACGATGCTTTCTATATATTTTTTGTCAGTAGATGATGCCACTTTCTATTCTATAAGAATATTAACTTGTAATAATTACTGTTAATGTTAATTTATAAATTATTGATGAGCATATTTATTGAAAAATATTCCTCCAATTTTGATATTTTTTCCCATCTTTCTTTAATATTAAAGAACCTTTTCTATAGAGAGTGCACAGACTCCAAGTGGGATGATTTTTAGCTAGATTCACTAATTTTATTTTTGTTTCGAATGAAATGAAATCATACATCTTCGGCTTCTTAACTGGCCTATATCGTTCGTTAATTATGAATCAACTTCAACCTCGTGGAACTGATTTTGATATATAAAATCTTTATTGCAGATAAATGGTAAAAGATATAAACATAGGCTACATATCACTAAATAGAATAGTAGTACATGTTTGATGCACTCAATATGGGTACCTCCTGTAATGTGACAAATATCAAAGCAATAATCAGTTTCATTCCACATGCTTGTCAACTTATTGATTCCATTGCTGTGACAATTTGATGCTTCAGATCCTGTACAATAGCAGGTAGAGGTTGGATGAATCTATCCTTTACATACTTCCAAAGATAAAAGTCAGGAGAGGTTAGGTCAGTGTACTCTACACTAACCTAACCTCTCGTGATGGGACCATAGATGGTGCACTAGATCATGTTGCCTGCATCTTTCAATTCAGCATCCTGGAATGACTGTGTTCAGATAATGCCTGACATCTAAATGGAAGTAAGACAATGCCCTGTCTTGTATGAAAATGAAGACTTCCATACCTCTTCAAATTGAGGAAACAACCAGTTCTGTAACATGTCCAGCTATGACATTCCGATTACAGTTACCTCAGCAAAAAAGAAAGACCCATAAATTTTGTTGACACTCATGGTACAAAATACATTCACTTTCAGTGAATCTCTTTTGTGTTTGATGACTTCACAAAAGTGTTCAGTCCCCTAAATTCTCAATTGTAGCGAGTAACCTTACTAGAGAGCTGAAGAAATGTTTATTCATCAAAAAAGATTAGTCTTTTGGAAAATCTGTTGTCCTCCGTGTTATGCAATATTTCAGTACAAAATTCCAACTTTTTCTTGGTACCATGTTGATTTCTGAGGGCTGTTATGTGTCTTTCAGATCACATAATGTCCTTTTTTGGAAACATGAGGATTACTAGGACTTTCCCTTTTCCTATGCAACCATGTTTTACAAATTTCTTATACTACTAATAAATTTTCTTATAGTGAGGTACTAGTTAATAGTGGAGTTATATTGTCTATAACTTTTTAGTATCCAAGACCTAATTAAAAATTTTTACATTGTGGAATCGTGCACAGAATTCACATTACATTTCCACAATAGAGTTTGACTTTGTTGTGAAAGTGCAACATAAGTTTTGAACTTGTTTCCAGAAGCACACACTTTGTCATAACCAAATTTGAGTTGTATAAGAAATTCATAGAACATGTATATTCTTTGTTAATAATGAACTTTGTTGTTGTTTGTGAATTGCAGTACACAAAACAATTTCTTCTGGGGTATCACCATTGTGTTACACACCTTCACACTTCCTGTGGAATTGAATGGAACTTGTATGCAAAATATTTAAATGTCAAAACATCATCTATCCAATGATGTGTAGCATGTGTTTCTACCTTTTAACATTTGTCTACAATAAGTTTCATATCTGCTGTTCCTTTTTGAATTTTGAATTATAATAATATTTATTTTAAACTTTTGGTATTCTTAAATAAATAAAAACTTGCTTAAAACATCAACTGATAAAATGATTGACTTTTTGGAATCCAAGAACTAATTTAAAATTTTTACATTGTAATTAATGGGAAATGGGTTTCCAATTTATGAATTTTCACTTAACAAACAATTTTTAAGATCTCAATAACTTTTATAAACCAAGGGACACTTTATATTAAAGTTGATATGCCTATTTTTATTGGTTCTGTAAAGCAATTTATAACCTTAAGAATCTAATTTGATTTAGTTGTCTGTTATGCTGCTTTTATATTTATTGAGAGAGAAAATTTTTCTTATTCTCAACTTATAAATCTAGTATATTAATAATAATCATAAGTTATCTATATAATTCATACTTACATTAAAAGTTCTTTTAATTAAATTTGTAATACAAAATATTTTAGACTTCTCTTTTTTGTAGTTATATCAAAAATTGCTGGATAGTTGGACTCCATACACTACTGTACGATGGGTAATCACTGCTCTGCTTATATTGCTCTATATGATAAGGGTATTTTATATACAGGTAAATCTTATATTTATTTTTTTATATAATCAAAATTATGTAAAAGTGTCCTTAAATCAGTTATTATTTATTAATTTTCATGTAAAATAAAAAGAATTTTTAACAGTCTAAAATTGAAAAAAATCTGTAAGCAATTAAATATTATATTTACTCATGTATATTTCTACGATTTGGAAATTAAGAAAAAAAATGATATATACAGTAAAACCCCTGTTATCCATGGTTTTGATTATCTATGACTGTGACTGACTGACTGTTAATAACTGAAAAATTTTTTAAAATATTTTTTGAAATTTTTATTGAATTTAGCATGGGAATGCTGAGTTAAAAAAGCCGTCAATCCACGATGAAAAATCCCAAGGTGATATTTAACCTGGCAATTAAGATTTGGAAAAACTTATGAGTAATTTTGCCTTTATTATGTTTTCCCCATCTATTGACCAGCTGGCTCTTGACTGCTTGTGGAAAAAACCTTTAACATATGTAACAGGAAGAGTATTGTAAGAGATTTCTTTGGCACGTGCAGCACATTTAAACAATGTGTCAGCCAGCTTGTTCCCGAGGCAGGCAGAATGCCCCTTTACCCAACAAACACGTGTCCCATAAAGGGTGACACAATTAAAAAACAATAGGTTAGGTTTTTAATAATAAAATCATTCTCAAATTAAAAATATAATAAAAAATAATAGGTTAGGTTTTTAATAATAAAATCATTCTCAAATTAAAAATATAACTAGAACTGACAAAAAAAATAATAAAGCATAATTGGAAACAAAAATACTATAGTTATATTGTTTCACAGTTTAATTGATTTGAGTGATTGTATATATTTGCAGATGATAGAAAAGATGATGATAATTTTTTTTTTTATACAGATCTTACATATCTGGGCTAATGTGATATTTGAAAAGAATACATTGAATATTAGATTTGAATTTGTATTCAAAATATAGTTAATTCTTTATATATGTGATTTTTGAATTGTACACTTTCAGAAATCAGTGGATGCATGTCTTTTGATTTGTGAATAAACCTTCTGATTTTTGTAAAATGCAAATAAAAAAAATTTTTTTAGTTTTTCTTTTTTTCAGAAATATCACTTGGGCCTTCATAATTAATACCTATGAGCATATATATATATATATATATAACAATATTTAAAGTATATTATAATTTTAAATAAATAAAAAAATTATAAAAAATTAATTTTAAATATTTAAAGTATATATATATATGTTTTCAATTTTTAACATACATGAAAATTTTTAGAATAAATTAGCTTATAATAAAGTAATAATAAACTCCTCTTGTCTGGCAGTTAAACTGATAGAGCAGATTTAGCAATATACTTTTTTCTTGTTGATTCTTCTTCTGTTTAGAATATTTTTCAAAATTATTTTCAGGTAGTTCAAAGTGTCAGTAAATTATTTTAATTGAAAACATTGAACTGAAGTATATTTTATATATAAAATAATCAAGAATTGTGTAATAGGAAAAACCCAAACTTTAAATATTTTTGACTTGTGTAGAATCTTCTTTAGAATAAGAAAAAGAAAAACTAACGTTTAAATGTATATTTTTGTACAGGGATACCTCAATTATTGCGGTTATTGTTGCCATGAAAAATTCCACGATAATCGGGATAGATAATGCATGTAAAATGGGTGATCATTGCCAAGGATTTTTCAAATCTATTAATTTTTATATGCGAGGGAAAAAAGAAATTGTTAAACATGACACTCTTCCAAGCTGATCACTTTATGTTTCTTCTTGATAGCTGTACACTTGGTATCATCCTTGTTTATTTTAGCATTCATTGTAGGGATAAATAAGAAAAAAAAAATTCACAGGCAGTGGCAACTCTAGAGGTCCCAGCACCTGATGCAGCTTTCTTGTAACATCTACTCAGCAATACACAATATTGCTGAGTAACAATGTTGAAAAAATAATAATTTTCAATAACTTATTATTATTATTATTATTATTAATATTAATAATAATAATAATAAAACCATATACCACAACAGACCAGACATCACTCTCATAGACAAGCAAAACAAAGTTACCTTAAATATTAATTAATAACAACAGCGTTTTTAAATAGCTTCAACAATAATCAATGAACTGTTATACAAAGCAGAAAAAAATCAACTGATCATTGCATTGTTAGTAAAAAACACATAATGAATCTTATTTTCAGCAGAAACTTGTTGAGACATAACACAAAAAAAGGATTAGTCTCAATTTAACAAAGTCTGACAAGTAGACAATCAGCCTGAGAAAGGTAATAAAAATTAATTAAAACCAGTCATTACAAATTATTTGCTTTGCAATACAATAGAGATAAAACAGGTTGTTTAACGCATCACTTTGATGGAGTTATGATTTATTGTCCAGATGATATGTTCTGTATTAATGGAGTTTATTAAATTGTGTCTTATCAAAAGTTTCTTTGTCAACTAAATCTTTCTTTCCATTTCTTCTCTGATAATCTGTTTTGTTATTGTAGAGGAAATATGTTTATTATCATATGCCAATTTACATCTCTGATTCCATAGAAATCTTCTGGTTATAGCTATTGTCCAGTTTAATACATAAGTGTTTGTATTTGCATTGTGATATATTTTCTGATGTAATATGTGTTTTAAACAGTTTCTTTATCCATTTCCATTGAAATTTGGCAGCTATGCAATCAACAAATGTATGTTCAATAGTTTCAGAACAGCCACATTTTGAGCAACTTGTCACTAACTCTTTGACCACTTCTATATAAAAATTCCTTTGAAGTAATTGCCCCCATTATTATTTTCCAACAAGTTTCTCTACTGTCAGGTGGAACAGAGTCACTACGTATTCTGACAAAGATGATTTTCCAATTTCTCTCATTAAGAGTTACGATAGCTGCAGTTTTGTCCTTATGAATATGATGGTAAATATGAATTGGCAGGATTTTTTCAGAATGATTAATTAGGTCTATTTTCTGAGAGATAAATATTTTAATTGTTTGATTCCAGTACTTCTGTTGTTCTGAAGGACTTATAGTAAAAGATGTATTTTTTAATTTCTGGATTTAATTGCCTTGAAACAAGCCTTAAAAAAAGCTCAGTATTTTAGACAAAGGATGTGTATCTTGAACAACAGTTCTTATAATAGGGAGTTTTTGCCATTGCGTTTACTAGCTACGCTAAACCTTAAAATAACGTGACTGAATACGGTAAAAGAAAATAGCGTACATTAGTTTCGGAGTCATTTTGCCCGAGCTCTTTGATCCACTAAATCCTTGCGTCGCTCAACAATGGAAGAATTGTTAAATGTTGTTGCATTTGGTGATGTGGACGATAGCGATTTTCATTATTATTTTTATTTTATTCAATAATAATACTTACAAAACAGTTAAGCTAAATAAAACTGATATAATTGATACATTGGTTTGTGTTTTATTCAATATTTATATTTAAAAAATAATTTCAAAATGAGAGAAAGAAACATTTCCAATGTAATTTAACTGAAGTTATTAAGTTTCCTACTAGAAAAGATAATTTTCTTGATCTTTTTTTTACTGATATAGATTGTATTGAGATATCTCCTTCTGTGATGGATTTTGACTCTATTCCCTTTGAGGCTAGTTTTTATTTGAAGTCGAAACAGAAACAGATTTATTCTAGAGTTTATGTAAAAGATTGATTTCTTGCTGATTGGTTTGGTATAATTATGTACTTGATCAGAATTGGAATATAGTTTATTCTCATAATTTGAATATTCAACAATTTTTTGATTATTTATATAGTACCTTTTTTCACATCTATTTTACCTACTAAAGTAAAAAAGCATCCTTACAATTATATTAAGAAATCAATTAAGATTAAAAATTTAAAGAAAAAAGTAAATAAACACTATAATAATTGGAAATCTCAGGAAAGCTATACTTCTTTGTTTTTATATAATGTTGAAAAGGAAAGATATTTTGAGTCTTAATGCTGATAGAATATCATCTTTGAATTATATGGCCAACCATTTTTCATATTGTCCTCAAAAATATATTTAGGAAAACAGATAATAATGTGAGACATTCAATTTCTCATGATTTAATTGATTCTTTATCAGATTATTTAGTACAGAAATATACAGTTAACTCTTGTTGTAGGTTTGAGATATCTTATAGTAAGTTCTTTAGAACAGTAATTAATCCAAGAGATATCATAAATGCTTTACCTAAAAAGAAAAAAATTTTTGGCTGGCCCTTCTGGCATTCCAAATATATTTTATTAAATAGTTATTCCTCATATAGTACATCATGTTTCTTTTTATTTGAACTTATTATACAAAATTGCATTATCTCTTTGCAATGGACTGATTTTTTCTAATCCCTGTTTTAAAACTGAAAAAAGATCCAAGTATAAGTTTGATGGAAAAAGTTTTTTCAGGATTATTGTTTAATGATATGAATTATATAAATTTACCAAATTATTATTTAAAGTTGAATAGCATTTTGTTAATTAGAACATATAGATTGTCTAAGACTGGGAGATCTTTCTCTGTGAGAGCTTTAGTAAGTTTAATACATATTATTCGAATTCTGATATTGTATAATTATGTTAAAGGGAGAAGGAAATTCTCCTATGGTGTGTATGTTATCAAATAAATAAATATGAAATTTTTTAATAAGCAGAATCTGACATGTTGAAAGAACATCTTAATGTAGGTAACATTCCTTTTACTTTTTCTCATTTTCATGCAGAAATGAGAAATACTGTTTTTAAATTTAAAATATTGAAAGGAATTTACAGAACATATTAATAACTGGAAATAAAAAGGAAGAAACACTTCATCTTTTGCTGAGAAGTTGCAACATACACTCTATTAAATTCGTATTGCATCTGTTGGGTTCGCAAGAGATTTTGGTGATTAGCTAGAATGACAAATTAATGTATAAAAATAAAATTTATCTTCCGGATCTATGCTCTTCACCGAAAGTATTTTAACAAACTCGATATGATTTAACGAAACACGAAACGTTCATTGAACACATTCAATTTATGTGCACGAAAATATCGAGCAATTATCACACTTAACAAGATTCTTCTTAATCATCCTCATCTCATAAGATGAATTTGTTATTTTTTTAATAATTTAATTCTCGTAAATAGTGACTTAAATATAGATTTTTTTTGTTCTTTAAATATCAGAAAATAAATATTTTTACACCGTATATATATATCCAGGTGAAGAATAGGCAGGAATATCGTATTTTTACTTCAATCGATGATGTTTTGCGTGCAGTTATATATTCTATATTTTCTATTCTAGCGATTTTTATCTCGAAATATCCGATTGTGAGTACGAAAATATAAGAAAATTTTCGATTTTCAATATTTCATTTCTTCTTCCACGTAACGCGAAACTAACGATCAATTTTTTTTTCGTTTCTGTAAAAATGCAAATCCGAGATAAAAATTAAACATTACAAGTCACGTTTGGCGTTACCTTAATTCGATTTTTCTTAAAAAAAACTTCTTAATTGCAATTTATATCGCAATCAATACAAAAAATAATAAAAAAACCACACAGACACGCGTGATTTACTACTTACTAACTAATTTTATTCGTGACACTTCTCCTTTTCCGATGGGGCGGTTAACGATTTACTGACGTGATTTTTTGACATTAACTCTGCAAAAATTTCGAGAAGTTTTACGAGTTATGTTTGCGATATAATCAATTATACTTTAAAATAAAATTGTTTAAGAATTATTTAATGCGAAACGAATTATTTCAATAACGTCAACAAGATGAAGTAATTACTTATCGCATCTAGCATCCGGATGAGACAGATGAGAACATTAGCATTACAAACGTCTATTATACGTGATGATTATTAAATAATTAAAACTGTTAACATCGAACGGAAGTGGTTTATAATTCTGAAAGATTTCGGACTTCTGCTTCATGGTTTAAAGATCTGATGAACATATTAACAACTATTGAACGTCGGTCGCTATGGAAACCGTCTCTTATTATCTTCTTCCAATCTGTTACGTACTCTGTTCGATATAAACGACTAGGTAAGTACAGGTCATAGAAATATACACACTTATTTATGCTGCTACTGTCACTATCACTACATACCTAGGTCTTAAAACACTTCCAAATAAGATGGGCACAACCCACTCAAAACCTGCCTGGCAAAAATGACTCGAAAAACAAATAAACAAAATCAGAACAAAAGTAGTTAGACTCACCCAATACACAAAAACAACACATCCACAAAACTCATGAAATCTATTAGAAAGATTTTCACAAAACTTAAAACACACATACACCATGAAAACCACAACACACATTAAAAAATACATGGACACACTAAAACAGAAACTTGCTGCAATCACAACGCCTGAAACGATACAAAACAGCTTATAGCACATAAACTAGATAACACTATTCACAAACAACGAAGAGTCATTCTACAGAAACATTAAACACTCCAGAGCCTAAACAAACACAAAACTGTGAAATACCTACACAATCACTCACTAGCTTCTGGTCTGCCCTGTGGGCAGTGCCAGTTACACACAACCAGAGAGCCAGCTGGATCACAGAAGAGGAGACACGCACA
>AYEL01024324.1:0-41032 GCA_000484575.1 Olivierus martensii
TTATCTATTTTTAATTTTAATTAATTTAATTAAATATCATAAATTTGAATTAACAAATAATAATAAAAAAAATTAGAAACAGTTTTAAATAATGAATAAATATAGTATCGTATGATGTATTATATTTTAATTAAGAAGATTTAATAGTAATAAATGAGTCAGATTGTGATATTATTCAGCATCTGCATCCAGTCACACAATATTTTAATTAGGTATAACATAAATTATAACTATTTTGACAATACTTATCAAGCTCTTGAATTCCTTTATCGACTTATGCAGTCACAGTGGAAGCAAATATATTTATGAATGATGATGATACTGTTTAAACAATTTTAGATAATATTAAAGACGGGAATTTGTTAGATATTTATCTTTCTACTCTTCAGTATGCAAGACATTGGTTCCACTAATAAATATCATAATAAAATTTTCTGTCATTGACATATGTTAGAATTAATTTTAGCAAAATAGCTGTTTTGCATTTTTGAATTTCGTGCTATATTTTACTAATTTTAAAAGCTTTTAGAGAGTTAATGATGTCGTTTATCGTAAGTTTTATTTATTTACGAATGCTTTATTATGTTAATTTTTTAAATTAGGCAGTTATCATCAAACGAAACAATTTTAAAGATTGGAGAGCATTGCTCTCAGTTATTATGTATATTCTCTAAATTCTAGCACACGATAACAAGTATTGATCGATATAACTGCATAGTGAACACGATAACATCCAGTTATTTAGATAAAAACATGTTTAAAATTGAATTAAGTTTGTTTACAAATTCTCCAAATTAATTATTTACAGCATTTCTTTCTTTTTTTTTTTCATTAGATAATGTTGACAGGATTATCGTAAAGAGAACTGGTATAAAACTAATCCTTAACGTCCGTATAACAAGTAGAAACTCGTCCCACTGCGATTCCAATTAATGCAAGTTAAGCTCTTGCGCCTGTAAAGCTGTTTTCTTTACAATAATACCTAGTCATACAATGAAAACGTCTTTCAGGATGTTCTGATAAATAAATACCGTAATGAAGCTTCATTCGTTGAATTTTTATCGAAAATTAATTAAATATTTACAGTTTTTTTATTAATAAAACATTCTCTTTTGTTTACTTTACGTATTATAAATTCAATTAAGAGGATTTTCTAAGTTGTTTAATAATAGCATTTTTTTTTTTTTTCGATTTCTTTATGTTGAATTGCTACTAAAAATTTTGCAATATACTGGAAAACACTAATATTTTTACATTTTTTATTCTTTACAGTCAACATGTAAGTAATAATTTCCTGTATAAAAATTATTTCTGAGTATAGAAGGAATTTTGAAAATAGATAAAATCCTTTTTCAAGTAAGTAATCAAAACTGTTATTGTTTACTAAGAGATTCTATTGAATGGTACAGTGAAAAGACCCGATGTCAATAAGCAAACATAAAATAGAGCAAAAGCTATTTTAACCATTCTGTTTTATTCAAAAGCACAGTCAACAAGAACTGTTTGTTATTTCCATTCAATTATCTCGAAGTTATTTTTACAGGAATTTTTTTTTCTTTTTACAAAAAAAAAATTCTTTCTTTCTTTCACTAAAACTTTAATAACTGTCTTCTGTATTATTTCCATGTTTTATTTGTAGTAAAATTGCTGAAAGAAGGGAGAATTTCTTCGATTTAATGATATAAAACTGCAAGTAATCTTTTAACATTATACACTTGAAATTTAAAACATTTATTGATTAAAATAAGAATTTAATTTTCTTTTCCCTTTGCTTTTAGGGTGGCAATTTCTATTTTTTTAGTGCATAAAGATTAGAAATAAGTTGGCCAAACTATTGCCCATAAAGCTTAATCCGAAGAGAATTGTAGAGGAACTCAAAATGGCGATAATATCCTGTATCAATTAGCATTATTCTTTTACGACCTCGAAGAAGAGAAGATAAACTGCTAAGATTTATTTATAAGAAGCCTTAGGAGAATATAAAGCTACTGCTAATAAAATTGTTAGTCTTTTACCGAAAGTTTCATACATTATCACGTCTGAAGAAAAAAAAAGTGCAAAATAATCGTAGATAAGTTCACAAATTTTTAATATTTAATTATTTCAGTTGTCACGTTTACATTTTGAGCTATACAAGCAACAATTTTAGCCATTGAAAATTATTCTGAATATTTTTATAACAACATAACATATTCTTACAAGAATATTTTAAAGATTTCAAGCTCTCTATATAGATTTTTCCACGGTTAAATTGTAAAAATATGCAAAGTATTAGTAAGAACTCATAAATTTTGGAAAGTTTTCGATATTTTACAGGTGATTTCTGAAGCAAATTTTTGTTAATGGTTTGTTGCAAAAATATTTTTATAAAGTTATAAACTTTTTGTAGAACATTGCATATTTGTATCTAAATTAATCTAAGTATAAATAATTTGTAGATAACCTGTGATAAAATTTAAAAGTTTTCTTTAACTTAACAAAATATGTTACAAAAATTTAGGAAGCTCTTTTTATCGATTTTTTATTGTTACTATGTTTAATTTGATAGAATAAATTTAATTACTATAATATGGTATAAGAATGATGCATTGTACCTTACTTAATGGAATGATTCTAACTTAATATCACCATTAACAGTAATACAAACTTTGAGAAGTCATAAATACAATTTTTAAATTAAAATAAAACATATTAAAGCATTTTTATAATTAAAATTAACAAAAAGTATGAAAAATTCCTCACGAAATGATTAACGAAGAGTGGTATGTGATTAATTTTTTAGGAACACAAAAGTTGCTGTAAACGCATTCCAGAAGGAATTATTCTAATTGTTAAATAGAATTAGTTGATATAAATGCTATTAAGTAAATTTACTTGGTTTTTCTCAATTAAACAATGAATAATTCCTTTATTTTCTGTTTGAATTAGTCTGTTGATTCGATGACTGCAGTAAATAGTTGTTTACATGGTTCGAACCAGTAACTACATTAATATTTGACGAAATCAATACTAGTTATATCATAATACTTTTCTTTCTATATTTTACGAAAGTTACATCATTGTTTAATTAAATATTGTTATTCTATAGTGGTTTGTATAAAGAAGCCATGTGAGAACCACGTGTCTGTTAGTATTGCTTCATTCATGTAGAAAATAATTCGGAAATTGAATCTATTCCGACAGTTTAAGGCGATTAGTTAAATATTTAACTGAATAATTCGGAAAATATTAAAAAAGTCCTTCCAGATTTTCAGTAACTTCGATACAACTGATACTTCATAAACTGTAACTATATATTGCTGTTATTCTTCGGTTGGAGTTAATATTACGCTAATAAATCCAAAACTAACTTTTACGTCATCTAATTTTAGAAAATTAATTTAATTATCATAAAGCCCACTCTATTCACAAATGCCACATTAAATATTTAAATTAGCTAACGAATAATTAAATTTTTATTAAAATTAATTACAGAAAGAAGTTAAGAATGATTTTACTCTTATAACATTTACTACACTTCATTTACTCTTATAACATTTTTTATTATAAACTTTACACAATTAAACTATATTATACTTTTAAATATTAAAGATATTTATATTTTAATAAATTTTGCTGGAAAAACTCTTCATTATAAAGTATTAGTGAAAATATTAAATTTTTTTTTTTAAATAAAGAACTCGATCAATATTTAACATGCTACTTAAAATAGACAAAAATATAATTATATTTGCAGGATATATAAAAATATGTAATAAAATTATCGATTATGTTACGCGTTAATGCGTTATTATTAACAAAATCTCCATTTGCATGTTTACAATCTATTGTTAAATAACGTAACAATGGTCAGTAGACGACGTCATTGATTCAAATTTTTTTATATAGGGCTTGCATTTTTGATAAAAATTTTAAATTTATTTACAAATTAAAAAAAAAAATATCCGTTGGAAAATTTACAAGTAATTTTCATAACGATACAATTTTTATTCGATTCAAAATTTTTTATATAGGGCTTGCATTTTTGATAAAAAATTTTAAATTTATTTACAAATTAAAAAAAAAATATCCGTTGGAAAATTTACAAGTAATTTTCATAACGATACAATTTTTATTTACGTATTTATAAGCATATTATCGAAAATTATATTCGCGAAAATGGTAATACGATTTGCGCTTTAATTATATTCATGTATTCGCGATAGTTAAGTTATATTAACAAAAATATTCAAAAAAATTCCCTACAAAAATATATATTCCCGTTACCAGTTCAAAGTTAAAAGTTAGATATTGAATTTTGAAAATTTAATATCTTCCACTACTCAAGAGCTTAATCTATGGAAGTCAACATGATTTACATCGAAAAATATGCTATACTTACCACTGTCTAATAATTATTTCTCTTTAAAAATCTTTCCGGATTAATATAATATTTTTAAATGTTAAAAAAGTGTAAAAAAAGACATTTTTCTTCTCAAGAAAAATTTTTAGAACCGCGGAAAGAAGATAGCAACTTGTATTTATTGCTATAGATTTTCTTTTATTACCTTAGCAAGAAAAATTAAATTTTCGATGCAGCACTCTAACTGTTTCTTTCAGATAAGGTACCTTACATCTATATTTCTTCTTATTTAATACCAGAAAAAATTTCCAAAAAATTGTTGATAAAAGAATTTTCTTCTCTCTCTCGAAATCTTCTCGTTTTAGCATAATAACCGACTGTTAAATATTTATTTATGATTTATTTGTAAAAGTGATACATATATTTAGCATTGATGTATAGATTTAGCATAAAACATTTTCATATTTTATGTAATTGGTAGAATAATATTTAATTCAGGGAGTTGATTAGGAAACTAGATTATGTTTAGTATACATTTTTATTTATTTATATTTAAAAAAAAAAAAACATGAAAAATGACAACAAACCTATTTTTTAATAATTTTTTATTGTTTTTATGACTGATAAAAAATTCTATCATCAAAAATTATTTAAAAAAATTCATTGATTTTTTTGTAAAATTGTTAAATTTCCAGTTTAGCAATGCTTTCCAATTTATAAAAAATGTGTTTTGATATTAATTTTTTTTTATTTAAGAGAATTTATTAAGCGAAAATATTTTTTCTTTAATTTTTTATATATTTAAAAAAATACTCGATAGAAATTTTTCAAGATAAAAAGAAGTGTAGGAAGAGAAGAGAATCTCGATGAAAAATTTAAGTGAAGTTTTTACTGTTGACAAGTTATCATTATAGCAATTTTTTACAGAAAAAACATCTTAAATCATTTAATATCGTTCATGCAAAATATACTGTATAGTTTCAAAAATATAGAATTTCTTTTTTTATATTTTTGAAACTAAACAATATCGCCATCTTGTAATACGGAAGCATATAGAAACTTTATTTATTTACTTAAACTTAGACCAGCCCTGACGTATGGATCAGAGACTTGGGCAGTTACTAAGTCACAAGAAAGGAAACTGGATGTAGCTGAAATGAGGATGTTGAGATTCATGTGTGGTGTAACAAGAATGGATAAAATAAGGAATGATTACATCAGAGGTACAGTTAAAGTAGGCTCGGTTAGTAAGAAGATCCAGGAAGGAAGATTAAGGTGGTTCGGGCATATAAGAAGAAGGAGTGAGGAATATGTGGGTAGAAAGTTCAAGGAAATGACCATTGGTGGGAAGAAAAGGAGAGGTAGACCCAGAATTAGATGGACAGATAGTCCATCTAATTCTGGGTCTATCTCTCCTTTTCTTTCCACCAATCAGGAGTGAGGGAGGACTTGAGAAAGAAGGGATTGAGGGAAGAGGACGCCTTGGACAGAGATACATGGAGAGTTAGAATAAAAAATGCCGACCTCATTTGAATGGGACAATCAAGTCTTGGGAAAGAAGAAGAAGAAGATAGAAACTTTATTTATACTTTATAACAAAATTAATGATCATAATATTCAATGCTTCATTTTTTATATATTTTACAGACAGGTGGAGAAGATAGAAACTTTATTTATACTTTATGACAAAATTAATGATCATAATATTCAATGCTTCATTTTTTATATATTTTACAGACAGGTGGCCAAAAATTATATAACTCTTAATAAAACTTTATATAAAATATTTTCACTTGACTTTAACACTATTCACATGCAACAATAGTTACATTTTAATGTTTTGAATGCCACAGTTCTTGCTTAGAAGGAAGTTCTTAAAGTTGCTTAGAAGCACAGTTCTTGCTTTGTTTAGAATGCTACGTTATCACTTTACAAGATGCGAAGGCGCCATCTTGTAAAGTGATAACGTAGCATGTTCAAAATTAACAAAATTTCTATGGATAATGATGAATGAAACTTTAAACTTTGAATACTCTGTGGCATTTACTTTTCGAGATATTTTTGGCCCGACAAATAAACGAATAAAATGAATGAATACAGCGAAATTTTGTAAAAAAAATTGGTCAAAAATAATAATCTATAGAACTTCTTAAGCTTTGTATACAGAAAATGTTTTATTTGCAAGTACAGTACATTTATTACTGTAGAAGTTTCCTGTTATAAATGATTAATTACGAAGAATCTCATTCACAATAACAGATCTATATGAATGATTTGTGATGTTTTGAAAATTACGATTTTTGTTAATTAAATTTTTTTTCTATTTTTTTTTTTTTTTACAGAACTATTGAATATTCAAAGGATTTCTTTTCTTCTTCAAATATTTTAAAATTAAATTTGAAAAGCAGAAGAATAAGTAATGTCTTCCTTCGATGTTACGGCACGTTTCCTAGATGTAAATTTAAATTATCTTAACATCACGAATTATAATTTAAATTATATATTCTTTTTTTAATTTTATTCGTATAAAATAATGAAAAAATAAAATTTATGCAGTGATAAATTTATGTTATTTTATACATTTTTAATATGAAATAAACGAATCACAGAGTAGAACAAAATTTGCTAGTAAATGAAGAACAGGAAAATAACTTGAGAATGAGAGGAGAATAAACAGGAAAGAAATTATGGAGGAGAAGAATTAAAATATAAATTGGATTCAAATTGGATTAAACACTACATTGCATTATGTAGTTATTTAATCCATCTTCAGACTTTGGAGAATGCAATTATGCGCTTCTATGAAGACCAAGAGAGAAATTCTGGATTGATGTAGATTAACAATAAAAAATAATTAATTTTAATCATAATTAAATTTAATATTTAATTCCTAGATGCATACAAAAGTTATTTTTCTCGTGTCATAAGTAGAACAATATAAATTCAACAAAGTCACAATTCCAACAGACATGTTTCTGGAAGTATGAGTTTTATATAGAAAGTCATATTTCTGATTTTTGATGAATATCTTATATAGTTTTGTCTGAAATTCAGACTTGCTTCGATGCCAATATTCGAAAGAAAAATAGCAAATTCAGAAAACGTTTTAAGGTTTCTGAAAGTAAAACATTTTTCTCTATTGATTGCCAATACTTCGGTTTTTGATGAGTTTCTAGTTTGGAAAGAAGAAAAATTTTGCTTAGGTTGTATTTTCATTCAACGTTTCTTCTCTAAATATAACTATATATTGTGAAGAAAATATATTTTTAGCTCTCTTTTTTTTGCTTCAAATCATCATATAATTTTTGGAATTTATAATAGAGTTAATCACATGAAGCACATCACTTTGAAGCAGATAAACCATCATATATATATTAGAAAATTTATTTTCTATAGAAAATTGAACTACAGAAGAATTTATCTTCCTCTGAATTATAAATCGAAACTCTGAAAGTTATCAGCAATCTGTGTACTTAGAAAACTTTTAGTAATTTAATCAGAAGCAATCAAAATCCAGAAAAGATAAATAAATTCAATTGTAAGAACACTCAGCTAATTTTCTTCTTTTGATATTTTTCTGTTATAAAAGTAGTAAAGTAAATGTCTACAATTTTTTTATTTCTTAATCTCACGTCTATATATATTAATCACCTTCATTTTTTCATGCATTTTTCATTCGGATCTTCTTCAATCTGTCTCTCGGATGACAATGATGAAGCGTGTGAACTGTTCATAGAAAAATCATTTGTAGATACCTTAAGACTTTTACGTAACAATTGTTTATGTGAATGTCAACAATAAATAAAAATCTCTTAAGACTTCAGAGTTTATATGAAAATTTATGGATGTATTTACTTTTATACTTTATGAGAAAATCATTCTATTATCGATAATCATTAAATACAGTTTGCTAAGAAGAAAAGATTAGCTGCAGTCAAACGTAAATTTCTCTTTGATATAATTATTTTCCCACGTGGAAATTTATCACGAAAGTTAATCCATATAATAAACATGGAAAACTTTAAAAATCGATATTTATGAATTAATTCATTCGCAAATGTATAACCGCAAAAGAATCCTTATTTTAGAGATACTGTATTTAACTACTTTAAAAATATTCTTACAACATTTTTTTATTTTATAATAACAGTAATTATCCAGATGATTACGTCCTTTCAATTACTATAATTAAAGAATATGAGAACTTCATGCATCTATTATTCACTTCACAAGTTTCAATTTTCTTACATTTTACAGATCGATAATTTTAATAATTATCAACAGTTTTCATCTCAAATTTCTTTTATAAATAAATTTTTTTATCATAATTTAAATTGCATAGATTATGCACTTAGTTTCTTACAACTGTATGTTGTTTTTCTTCAGGAAAACTAAAAATATTCCTTCTTTTCTGAAGTTACCTCTACTTGTAACATCAAAAAAAAAAAAGACGTTTGAATATAAATTCAAGATTCTGAAGCGTGAGATTATTATCATGAGAAAACTAAAAATATTCCTTCTTTTCTGAAGTTACTTCTACTTGTAACATCAAAAAAAAAAAGACGTTTGAATATAAATTCAAGATTCTGAAGCGTGAGATTATCATCATGTAAATGTGTTTTGGTTACCGGTACAATTTTAATATCTAAAAATTCTGAATTTTAAAATTCGTTCTTGAAGTGTTGACCATGAAAATTATTTACGCGTCATCTCGTCTTCGTCAAGTTTTAACTGATTTTTGTACTGTTAATATGCAAATATTTATTTTTCCTGTTGAATTTTTATTTGTTTCGAAGCGAAATAATCGAAAGCAATATAAACATGATGCAAATTTCAAAGAAATTTAAAATTTTTTAAAGTTGATTCCGTTCAATTTGTTGTTGTGAATGAAAATCATAGGATTTTTTTTTTACCTAACTGTTATCCTTTACCTATAGTTAAAATTACTATAAAAAGTAATAAAATTAATTGCTTATAAAATTGTTTAAGCTAAAAAATAAAATTAATTCCTAAAGAAAGATATACTCTACAGTTTGTATGTTTACAAGATCTCTCATGAAGAATTCAAGTGTATTGATCCATTGATGCATCAAATATTTTATTAAATATTGAGATTATTTTTCGAAATTGATAACTTAATTAACTATATATATTTCTATATTGACAATAAAAAATAATTAAATATAGTACATTCTGAATAAGATTTACTTTTCGTGAATTATTCGCTTCGAAAAATTTATTCAGAAATAACAGAAAAAGCAAACAATAATTTTAAACTTTAAAATTAGATTTATATTGAAAATTTTTATGACTGAAAGAACATACTGAAGATGTAAGATAATGAGATGAATTGCATATTTTCTTCTAAATGCAATTTATCCATTACCTCCTGAAGTTTCTCCAGATTGCAATCATTAAAATTTATTATTAGATAACTCTTTAATTTTTTTAATCTTAACTAGAAAAAGTTACTGTTCAGACAAATATTGATGGAATTTTTATTTTTTTTTAATATTATTTTTGACTAAAATGCTATTAATGTGATCCATCATAAAGGTTATTAACAATTTTTTTTTTCAAAATTAAGATATTAAAATTTGTAAATAGTTAAAGAAGTTTACAAACTATTAAAAAATTCTATTGAAAGATGAGATCTGTTAAATACACAATAAAGATCTGAACACGATGTAAAAGTAGATTTAAAAAAATATATGCTTTTATTATATTCAGTTTTCAATTAGATATTTAAAATTATGTTCAATAAATATTTTTAGTTTTCAATAAAAATAGATTAAAAAGTTAAAATTTAAATAGAAAATAATTAAGTAAATATATACATGCACTCTATTAATAACGTTTTGTAGATCTAATGTTGCTGATATGATATTAAATCCTTTAAATTAAATAAACCGTTTAATATTTATTAAACTTTTTAAATTATTTTAAATTATTGATTTATATACAGTCATTTTCCTTAGAAACAGTTAATTAAACTGTGTATATTTATTAAAAAGCAAATTAATACTCCAAAAATATTTATAAACACCAATTTGATATTTTAAAATTTATGCAAATATATGCATTATAGATATTCATGAAATATATAATTTATTAACAAATTTGGACTTTTATACACATTTTTATAAAATAAAATAAATAAATTGTATCACATATTTGCTACGGAAAAAAAAATTAAAATTATGTTTATGGCAGTTCAGTTTATATCAATTAATACAAAGTTTTGAGCACTTTAAAAAATTTTATAAAACGCTGAAATTTTTGCACTTTTGCAATCAATTTATTAAAAATAAAATTATCACATTAATGTTGATGCATTTCTCTCATAAATTTTTACAGGGAGTCATCTTTAAATTGAATTTATTAAAAAAAAAAAAAAAAAGATAATAATAATTGAATTTATTATAAAAAAAAAAAAATAGATAATAAAATCATCTTAAAATGGTTTTTAAATAGGATTTGGAAGATTTTTATGCAAATATGATTAAGAAAAATTAAATTATATAGCAAGAGATCTTTATTTTTCTTTCTAATTCCAAGATTAAAGGGATTGTGCAGAAGAAGATCACGTTTGTGTTGTAAAGGAAGTGATGCATTTAAAAGAGATATTGATTTTTAGTTGTAAAAAATAAGAATATTTCTCTAACATTAAAAATATGAAAGTTTATCAAAACTTGATTTAATGTGTTCAATATAGGATTGCAGAACAAGTGCGCTAAATCGATCATCAGCATCAATCGTTGCATTTTGAAGCGTCAAATGTTACAATTAAAATATTAAAGCCTTTAAATTATATAAGATATGCAATAACTATTAAACTTTTGTACATATAAATCTTTGTACTATGTACAATCAGTTTTCTTAGAATTATTTATAAAAATTTATAAATACGGAATAATATGAACTAATACACTAATAATAGTAATAACAAATAATAATTATAGGTAATAACAAAATTGAGAGAATCGTTTGAAAGTGGAGAAGTTTATGTAAGTTAAAACAATAAATAATATTAATATTGATAGAATGTAGCACGGATAAGTTGATTTAATTATTGGAGTATAGATTATATTTCATAAGCAGTTAAAGATTTTGCTAAATTCTTCAGCTGTTAACGCTAAGTAAAATCGACCGTTTAGTACCATTAGTGGAGAAAGGTGCTCTTATTCGACATTAACTACAATATTGGAGTTGGAAACAGTGCGAACATAAACACGTGTACATCATTTGATGAATTGCGTGAGAATGCAGACTTCCTCTCTTTCACCTCGCTTGTCTCGTTCGATATAAACTCTCATTTAGAGAAATTTAACTATGACAATTCTCTTCCGCGACAAATTTTCTGCAAACTTAAATTGTGCAGGCAGAAAAAGAACTGAATTACATACCTATAAATATAACCCACAAAATTCACGAATTTTTTTTTTATATAAAATAAATAAATAAATTGATCGAATATTTACGCTGCTGACGAATATTTTGTTTCGGTTTTCGGAAGTTTCCGGATTTCTAAACATTACCGGTTTATTATTCAAGTGAAAAATTCGCATTCAAAACATTCCATTGTAATAAACATTCCTACAGAGTAAATGCTGAGCAAACAAAATGTTTTGTGGTGTAAATTGTTGAAGGTAGAGAAAAAAAAATTCACTTTGCACTCAATAAAGAATGTGATTAAATCAGCAGAAAGTTAGCAGAGCTTAAATTCTTCGATTTATATGACTGCAGTGTAGAAATTTCTACAGCGATAATAGAAATAAGAAGATCACAAATGAAAAGAATATTTTGGTCCCCAAGCGTGACATATCTATGCTTGTGGGAAATGTTCTTCAATTCTCATCTTCTTAATGCTTAGTTTTAATATAGGAAAGAAAAATGTTATTAATTTTCAAGCCATCCATACATAAAAGATTGAGCAGATTGCTTAATTTAAAAAGTGCTTAAAGAAAGGTTTCTTCGGTTTAGTCACGTTATCAAAGTAATTTTTTTTATCTCTATATAGCAAGAGCTTATGAGTGAGAATCTGACATATCAAATTTCGATCTCTCAAAACGTATTTGACAGTTTTATTGGATTATATTCGTCTTCCTGCTCTTTCAAATCGAAGAAAAAAGTGTATAATTTGATCAAGCAAAGGATATCACATTTGTACGAATGCAAATCTTTTTCTCTATCATCTAAAAGTACAATAGAGATATATTCTGACCACTTATTCAACAAGAGAAATTTTGTAACTCGTGTACAATGTAATTTTGTTTACTACTCCATTAACTTCATGTAATTCTAGTCGAAGTGGCTTTTTATCCTGATCTTGCAATTAAAGAAATGATAATTTATTTGAGCTTATGCAACAAACTTCTTAAATATAATTATTTTTTTTTTTTAATATTTAGAAACCATCTTGTGCCATCTAGTGATAATTTTAAAAAATCACGTAATTTTTAAACCCATTTTATATTTATTTCAACCTGGATAAATACATAATTTTTTTTTAATATTTAGAAACCATCTTGTGCCATCTAGTGATAATCTTAAAAAATCACGTAATTTTTAAACCCATTTTATATTTATTTCAACCTGGATAAATACATTAATGTTCAAAACATGCGTGATACATTTTCATCCATAAGCAATTGAACGATTGGAACTTTTCCGGAGGTTATCTTTGAGAAAACTTTTATATAAATATAGTAAAGGATATTAGGAGAAATGGATGATGTATGTGACATCCAAGTACACATAAAGTGCGACATGTCTCCTATATTTTTATCACAATACCTCGTAATTCTTCATCTGCACTTGTTTTTGTGCCACGAAAATGAGTCCATCTACGCTTGTTACCGGAAAACTGCTATGATCTTTATATCGATAGAGTTGATGCAGCAATCTAGATGATAATATAAATATCAATCTCTGTTTTCTTACTTTTTTTTATAAAGTGTGGAAGTTATTGTATGATGTATCGATTGATAATGCATCTGTAAAAATTTTTCTATGGGTTGTGTTAACGTTTATTCGTTTCTCTACTTTCCGTTACTATAGAAACTGCTTCTGGCAATCATCTGTTCTAAATCATTTCTTTTTTATCCGAAACCGTTTTGGCGCTTTATATAACTGATTTAATTGAATGGAATTAATACTTATTAACGTATTTATCTGTCCAACTCTGGATTAACAGTGATTGAATTCATAAACCAAAAATTTCGTGATTTAAAATAGTTTAAACTGCAAAAATTCTATATCAAGTAATGAATGATAATTAATGGCATTAAATGCAATTTAATAATATTTTTCTGTATTTTACTGTAATTTCTGAATGTTTTAAAGAAGAAGTGACAACAAGAAGAAAAAATCATGATTGGAACTGATATGGAAAAACAATCAAAAATGACAAGTTGAGAGATGTTAAATCAACATCTCCATCAACAAAATGATATTTTATTTAAAAAATAAAAGAATAATCTGGTAATTTTTCATTTGTGACACGATTAGATTATTAATAAATGAAAAAATTATACTTATATATCTCTCATGTCTTCGATTTTCCGAGATATGAGCACTGAAACATGATTTCTGTGGAATTCGATTCTATATGTGTATAGTTTTCTGCTATCAATCAATCTCTAAAAGATGGAAATGTCATTTCTAGAAGTTTTCTACCATTCGTATAAAGTTACAGAACGTATTTATATATAAAGTTAACTGTATACTTTTTATATAAATTATAAAAAAAATAAATAAGAAATTTATTCCTGAAATATAACTTTTATACATGCATCCTCAAGATATTTTGTGTAAAAATAATATTTTTTTTTAGTTTTATGATTAGGACAAAAAATTTTTATCTGAGATGTTGAGAAATAAAATATGAGGAGAAAATTCTTGTTTATTGCATAAAAACATAAAAATTTTAACTCTGTATGGTATATTTTTAGATATATATTTTTATCAAGATATATTAAAAAATGTCTGTACATACAGCATATATGTTTGTATAAGAAAAATCTGCTTATATATATATATATATAAATCAGTCGATATAAAAACTGTCTATATAAATTATTATATAAAAAAATGTCTGCATAAAATGCAAACTCGTTTCTCATAAAACACGGCTACATGAATCATAAAATTTTTGATCATATTTGCATTAAGAAAAAATTCTTTTTATGTTGAATAAAATGCAAGAAAGTTGAACTTGTTATTTTATATATTTGTAATATAAAAACCTACAAATTTTTTAATCTATAAATCAATATAAATACAATATTTTATACTGTTTATTCAAACTGAATAAAATTTTTCAATTTTAGATTCGTATAGCATCAAAAATGCTGAGTGCTTAATAACGATTGGAAATTAAATTTTATTAGTGGAACTTTTACATAATTAATTTTTAAACCATTATCCAATGATAGTTTCTGTTTCTGTAACATATAGGTACTTAATCTTACTTATAAAAGGGAACATGAGTGGTTGAGATAGAAGATTGCTAAATTATCAATTCTTATTACTTCAGATTGAAACCAATGATGTTCCTTCTTATAAATAAGACGAATATAAAGTTTTGTATACACTAACAAATAAAACATAATTGAGAAGAAGATTGCTAAATTATCAATTCTTGTTACTTCAGATTGAAACCAATGATGTTACTTCTTATAAATAAGACGAATATAAAGTTTTGTATACACTAACAAATAAAACATAATTGATTAATGCTTTTAAAATGGATTATTATGGAAACATGCCTATTATTACGGAAATGTGTCCACTGTGATGCTATAAAGTACTATATTTGTGAACAAACATAACATTAAGTTGCCAAAATGACTAAATAACTGGTATATCATTCACTAATTTTAACACATGGATACTAGAATATAATTCTAGCGTAACTAAGAATATAAATTAGCAATTTTGATTGTAATGCAATGCGTGTGAATTCGAAGTGCAATATCAATCGCGTGTATATATCAAGCATGATTTAAGTAAATTTGCTTGCTTATAAACCGGAAAATATCGTTAATATAATAGTATTTAGAACTAATTAAAATAATTAAATTATTATCTAAAATCTCTGAATTAATTTATTTGTATATATACAGTATATATGGAAAAATTTTCTTAACTATTAAGTCATTCCAAAAGTAATGCCGTTTTCATACTGTACTTGTACAAGCCTGTCAAAGCTTGTCTAAACATGAATTTGTAAAGCTTTATAAATACTATTAAGCTAAGGTGGCCTTACGAAAGCTCGGAGGACAAGGCATATCTTCCATATAAACAGGGAAGTAGAAGAAGATGGCCTTACTCTATGGAATATATGATTAATTAAATTAGCAAGTGATCTATCTTTTATACCCTTTCGAAACTTAATGCTACAAAGGACATTAATTTTGAGATGACCTGTGGAGAAATGAAAATACTGAAATTATATCAATGTAAAAAATAATTCACATGCAGTTTTATCAGATGTGGAGATTCTCTACTTTTAGTGTGTTTTAGAGAGCACATCAAGGAGAAAATAAAATGGCCCTTCAATCCAAATTATCATCTAAATATTCAATTAACTCGTTGCAATTTTAATAAGACAAAACTAATTAAATAAATTGCCATTAAGTTATTCACGAACAATTAAGATTATGGCATTATTATTATTTATGAACAGAAGCCATTAGCAATTATCGTTAATTGTTTACAGCAAAACACAAATCATCTGTGAATAATAAGAGCAGAAATATAGTGGGGAAAAAACTTGTTGATATTCATAAAAACTGTTTGCAAAAGTTAAATATGTTAAGCATATGCTGGAATATTTTTGAAAAATTTTCTCAGCAACTCTTCAACTTTAAAACATATATTTTTCAATTTTTGTTGGACTCCTACTGCTGAATTGTTTACAAAAGGAGTCATATGAATAGTGATATACAAAACATAAGCAACTGCTGAAGGTAGAGATGCAATATTTTCATCACTAGCATTACTTGAACGATAAATTAAACCGTGGAATTTCTGTAGAGTGGATAATAACGGACTTGAGGCAATCTGCTTAAATACTTTATATTAAAAGAATGACTGGCTGACGAACAAAATGGAATTTTTACCTAAGGATGCAGTAAAATTGAATATTTGATGCAACATATTAAAATTACACCACCTCTAGCAAATTTAATCTCATTGAAAGAATTAATATAAATTTTTCAAATAACGGAAGAGAGATTAATTTTTATTTTTGCTATTGGTAATTTTATTTTTCTTCATTTTTTTAATGTTGAAATATAAAAATTAATAACCGAAATTTGATAAAAAAAATTGCTAATAATTTATATAAAAGTTTTAATTAAAAAAATTCTCTCAATCATATCTGCCAAGAATTTTCTTTGAAGCAAATTTTGATAGTTTCACCTGAGAGAAATGCTTTTCTTTTGTAGTTTAGAATATTATTTTTTAGAAATTATACTGTCAAAACTTTGATATTTTTATAAAAGTAAAAAGAAAGAACCACAATATTTTTTAAATATAAGTTTTGAATTCGGTTCACTTTCAAGCATATACTTAATGACGTGTATAATGTGTGACATCTTAAAAATTATTTTTGATGACATTTATAAAAAAAATGCAATATTTTTCTTTCCTCTCAGATGAAGCAGTAAACAGGAAAAATTAAAGATAAGCAGAGATAATTTTATCCATTTTTTAATTAAATGCATTTTTCTCGATTAAACAAATCAGGAGAAATCTGAATTAAATCCTTAATTTAAAAAAATAAGTTTGAGCTTTACTCAAACTTTTACTCAAACTTATTTTTTGTTATTTAATTTAATTTTATTACAAAAATAATTATGTATAATTTTTATTTTAATTTGCAGTTATTGGATTATTTTATTGCCTTCAATAATTTTCACAAAAATTCTTCCAACAAACGAATAATTTTCTTGATTGTTTATCTTACGTTTTCATACTTTAATTTTAATAATCTGCATTATAAATATTATTTGCTTTAGAAAATTGCTGTACATATATACAATGCATGAAATATAATTCTAGAATTCATTAAATATTCATTAATTCATCAATTTTTTTGCTTTTTCACACAGGATAATTGTTTATAATGTTTTATATCCATTTCTGTTTTAATTTATAAACACAAATATATAAATATTTAAACATTAAACATATATATATATATATAATGTAGTTATATCATTATCAAGTGATTAAATATTCTGGATGATTTCTTCTTCCTTTAATAAATCATTAAAAAAATAATTTCAAAACTTTTCAATGCCAAAAAATAAATGAAAGTTCTTAAGTGGTGCAAATTAGGCACACTTCCCCTACAGCATTTCATAAAACCAAATTCTAAAGTAATGATACTACTTTATAACTGAATTAGAGATAATATGTTGGGAAGATAACTATCTTCTCAACATATCTATAATGCAGTTATTTAGCAGGTAATTCCCAGTTTAAAACCTTCCAGATTTGAATTTTTTCAAGGATACTACTTTATAACTGCATTAGAGATAATATGTTGGGAAGATAACTATCTTCTCAACATATCTCTAATGCAGTTATTTAGCAGGTAATTCCCAGTTTAAAACCTTCCAGATTTGAATTTTTTCAAATACGAAATATTCTAAAATATGAACATTAATGCTATAAATAAATGTTCATAAAAAAGGCATTTAAACCCAGATACATGGCTATACAATACAGTACAACTGGATTTGTAGCAGAAAATCCATTATCTTGCTACAAAATCAGAAAAATCAACATACCGTAATCTATTATGTAATTATCATCCAATTTAAATGAAATTCAATTTGTTTTTACTGCATAAAAATCAAACCGATTTTAAATATTTTTAGCATGCATGATTCTCTAGCAAATGTCAATAATATATCAAATTTCAGTTAAATTAGCTAATATTTAAATATATTGTTTTGATATCAAATGCCCTGCGAGTAATATGATCAAATATTAATTATCTTCAGTAAATTTGAACTTTACTGAACTTTTTTTGACTATTTTTAATTTGTAGTAGCAGCAGCAGCAGCAGCAGCTTGACTTGAAATTTTAAGAATGCTGCAACTTTTGAAATATATACCATCCTTGATGCATACACACTATAATGTATACATATTTGGATAAAATATCAAAATTATGGTAAAAATTAAAAATGAAAAATATTGTTTATTGTCAATAAAATTATAGTTTTAGTATAATTCAAAATTACTTAAAAATAAGATATTCTTGTTTTGTTTCATGAAAAAATATTTGGCAGGATTTGAGAATACCTGCCATGAGTTTTTGCGTCTATCAGTAGCATGACCTACCAAGGTCAAATCATTGTTCCATGTAGCCGTCCAATTCGTCATCACATAACTGTGACTGGATGGTGTATATAAGCAGAGTGTAGCGAAAGCTTGCGGCAGGTAATCTTGAATCTTGCCAAATATTATTTATTATCGATAAAATTAGCATTTTGAATTATACTAAATTGTATGTCTTTAATTATAATGTCCAAATGTTTAAAAAGACGGAGTAAACACGATAAGCACTATGAAGTCATTACTACTGGCACAACCTGCATTTAAATAATAGTGGAACTGTGCAATGGACAGTGCCGCTTTACTCTAATAGCTTACATCCATGTATGTCACTATGATGTGCATATGCTTGCATGAGCATGTGCAAGTAGCAATATGGCATTGTATCAAACATAGTGCCACTAGCATCCTTTGCTCTCCTAAGTGCTATAAGATGGATTATTTATTATTTTTTATACAAAATAAGAGAATTATGTAGGATTGTTAATAACAAAATTAAATATTACAAGCAAATATAAATAAATAAATATATTTATATATTGAGAAAAATTGGGGAGCTACAGTTCTGCAGTGCCTGTAGCCCTAGTATTAGTAGTAGCAACTCTAGCGTTCATTGTTTTATCAGTACATTAACCTCGATGCCATGTGTCCCATGAGACACATGGCATCCGAGGAGTTTAACTGCATTAAAATTTTATTAAATTTATTTTTCTAAAAAATTAATTAACATTTTGGAAAACATTGTACATTTTTTCAAAAACTTGCATGCCTAAAGACCCAATGTGTCCTATAAGACACATCATATTTTAAAAAAAAACTAACCATGAGATTTTGAAAATTATATATTTTATAAACAAACATGATTGTGTGTGTCAATAAAACTCAAAATTTCCCAAAATAAATAGGTTTTTTTTTGTAGTGGATCCGAAGAGGTTAAGTGAATAACTTTCATTCTCAGTGTATGGCTAAGGCAGTTGTTCATCTACTTATTTATCAATAAAAATGAAGAGTAAAAATTCTTTAATATTCATGTGACAAATAATTTCTTTATAAATAACTAGCAAATCCATACCTGGCATTGTCCAGGCAAATAATTGTATTTTAAAGGTTTAAAACTATAAAGTAATTTTAATTAATTGTTCAACTTTCAATAAAGCTGCATATCAATAGATACAGTTGTTTATTTTTTGGATTTTTAAGTTCTTTGACTGAGCACTTCTGTATAAATTATGTTTAAAGTTGCTGCATTGTTGCTGAAAATATATAAATTTCTTTGATGACTAACTCTTGAACAGGTGATATACAATTGGCCAATTGTGAAAAACAATCTTGTAAATTTATATGCCAGCTATTTTAAATGTTTGTCCTTGAAACTTATTAATTGTAATGCAAAATAAAGTTTCACTGGGAATTGAATTCTTTTAAACTGAAAAGGTAGATCTGTTAGTATTAATGAGACTCTTGGAATTAAAACTGTTTCACCAATATTATTTTGAGTAACGATTGTAACTTCAATTATGTTTTCCTTCAATGATTTTATAATTGGCCTTGTTCCATTACAGAGTTTTAGAGGATTTAAATTTCTAATCAACATTATTGGGACACCAACTTTAAGTTGTAAGAAATGAGGTAGAAAACCAGATGGGTCTAATGAGTTTAAAAATTCAATAGGTGTTCTTATGCAACATCGTTGTCATTGGCATAATTATGAATTTCAACCGAGCTGTATAATATAAATTATATGTCCACACATTCACATTAAAAATTGGTGTTCAGCATTTCCTGAATGGGCCATGCCCATTTTTAACATGGGCAAAATAATTAAATTCTTTGGTAAATTAAACAATGAGCCAAGAATGTGTTAAAGAAGTGCTGGTTTTCTGCACATGTGCATGGCCTTTTGTAAATTATTATCTTAAAAAAATTATTTTTCTATTTTATATATAAAAACTGATTTCTCATATGGAATCAATGTCATGATAGCATTGTTTATTGTATGATTAAATATATGATATATTGTATGTTGATGATTAAAATTTATTTCATAAATGATATAATTGTCTCATTATCAATCATTTTTCAATAATTATTTTTATTATGTGATTTATAAACAAAAACTCAGCAACACTAGGTATTTTAGCCATCAACAAAAACTTGGCAACACCAGTGTTAATATATAAATTTTATTAAAATATATCTGAAAACTGATATTAAATTATTGAATATTTAAAATATTGATTAATCAAAAATTTAATATCATTAAATTTTAATTATACTTTAATCAAAAATTATTTTTGATATGAAATGATTCTTTCCAACTAACAATTCCAAATCATAGTGAATTTTACAATAATTTTTACAACTGATAAATTATAAATTTCAAAACAATTCAGTTTCACTTTCAGTTAAAGATTAGTCTTTCTTTAATGAACTATCTATGGAAAATTTATAATAAATTCTAATGATGATGGCATGAAAAGTAACTGTTGCACAACTTTTACATAAATGAATATACATACAGAACTTGGAAAAAAGTTGTAATTTAAGTCTGATGCACAAACATTATTGATAAGTCGCTTTCTTTGTGAATTCAATCAACTTGATTGCTTTTCTATATCAGAAATGGAGATGTAGATTATTTATTCTTTAAGTTTAATTATTATATGAATTTATAGAATTAATTAGTTAACTTATTTAATTTATACATTAAAACAAGTTGTTAACAATTTGTTCTGATTTTATTTTCTGATCTGAAATAATGCAATTTGTATATAACACTGAAGTGTTTTTTAATGAATATATTACACCTCTATCATTTAATTTTTTTTGTTTTGACAATTTATTCAATAGTTTAAATTTGCTAATATATTTGTTTGTGTTAATTGTTTAAAATTAATAATCTTGTTATTTTTCCAACTGTGTTTTATCTGGTTGAGTATTTTATGATTACAGGCATACTTCACTTTACAGTGCTTTTACTGATATATGACACTTTTCACTTATATTCCATGTTTTTATTTTATATCTGAAAATGAAAATTATCTGCAAAATAATATTAAGAATAGGTATATAAAACAAATTAACACATAGATGGGCCAGGTTGGAAGCTATCCTGAAAAACTAAAGATGTGAGACCTGGAATTGAATTTAGATCCTCCAAAGTGAAATGTGAAAGCTTTAAAATGCAGCTATCTGGTTGATTTTTTTAGACCTAGCATTATTGTGTACTTAATGAATAATAGTGTAAATTTTTTTAGATTTTTATATGCATTAACAAATGAAAAAAGGCAGTGATTCACTTTACAATGAAATTCGCTTTACGGTGGTGATCTGGAATGTAACCGCTGCAATAACAAGGTATACCTGTATTGTTAATTTTAAGATTTAATTATTTCTGAGTTCAAAATGACAGGTTTAGTTATATGTAATTCCATTGGTAATTTTTGTTATTTGGAAACAGGTAACTTTGCAAAATATGCCTCTAAATATTTTGTATTAATTTTTAATTCATGCTTAATTTTTAAACATCCTATACAAATTTTAAAATTCTGCAGACTAATATTAACTTAGTTAAGCATACATATATAAAGTTGTTATAAATAAAATTCAAATTCTAGATAAAATCAATATGCATTGATAAAGAATAAAAAATTTATGAAACTCACCTGAGAAGCCATATTTTATTGAATAAATTTTAATTGCAAAATTTCTAAAAAGAAAAATTGATGATAATAAATCAGCATAAAGTTTATTTATTAATTATAAAAAATAGTCTATCATATATCCTAAGAATATCATTTTATATTAGGAATCTAATTCTAAGATCTTGTTAGCACAAAGACACTGATAGCTGAAAATATCTTGTTAGCACAATATCTTGTGCTAACAAGATATTTTCAGCTATCAGGTAGCCATTATCCATTCCAGTCATTAAATATACAAATAAATTTATTAAACAGACAACAATAAAATGTTCCAGAAAATAATGACAAATCATTTTTAAAATACTTTAATATCTAAATAAATATGAATTAATATTTGAATTAACAAGTTATTGACTAACTCATTTGATAAATTTTACAATCATTTTTAGAATATATACTAATATCTATAATATTTTGAAGATCATGTCTGGATTAGTCTTAGGCAATAATAATGTTTTTATATGAGCAGAGATAATGAAATTAATATATGACAAACCATAAATCTAATCATATATATACAGGGCTCGAAATAACGGTCGCCAGCTCGCCATTGGCGACTAAGAAATTGCAGCTGGCGAGTGTGATGAGATAACATTGGAAATGCTTGATTAATATTTCCCACAATTTTTTTTCATTTTTTTCTGTATAGTCCGGCTCTGATGAGAAAAATTCTGTAGTGCCTGTAGTTCACGAAAGAGGGAGCCACTTTGAGAGGGCTAAACTATTCGTTTTAGGTAAATGGTAATAGCTGATAGGTGAAAAATCGGTGAAAATAAAGATTGGTCAATCACCAAAAGAGGCAATCATATAGCTCAACCAGTTCGGTACGACAGTATTAAAAATCCAGCGGAATTTCATCAGCCCTTTACCTTACCCCTAATTAAAGGCTCCTGAGTTCATTGGTGAAGGTCCCATGAGAGGCAAAAGCCCCGTTCTCAAGTTATGGGGCTCGAAATCACATTTCCTTACGATTTTCTGCAAAACTTTTATAGATAATCGGATATTTTAAACAATTTTAGACGTATCTTATTATTCCAAATCGAATGCAATCAATTTAAATAAGCTACGACTTATCTTTATGAAGTTACGTAATTTTTTTCCCTTACGATGATATATCTGTTCCGAAACTTGATATAAAATTTAAATATTTGAGAATTCTATTATTTTGTAGGTAAAACATCCTATTAATTATATTACATTTGTTCCCTTTTCTACTGATGATGATAAATAATAATAAATAAATCAAATATAGAACTTTAAAGATCATCTTTGTCGGTCAGTCAAAAGGGTTAACTTAACTACGAACAGTATATATTCATCGTTAAACTTCAAGTAAAATGATATAGAATGCCAAATCGTTAAAAGCATTATCCAAATGGATTTTATTTTCTTAATAAGATATTTTGAATTTAAACTATTTCAGCTTTATTTTAAATCAAATAACAGAATGCAGTACAAGTACTCCACAAATAAAAGCGGTTTTCTTTCAAACAAATCTCAAGTCCACACAACACGTGTTTATTTTTCACATTTCATTGGTTCACAGTCTTTACATCATGAATTGTTAAGACTTAATACTTATAATAATTAATCACAAAAAACACTAAAAATTTTCACAAGTTAAATACTCCCTCGATGGTGTCTCCACCTTGTCGTGGTAAGGGAGCTTGCGTGTTCCAAGGATCCTGAGAGCTATGCCGGCAGTAGCTTTGCTACTGGTAGGGTCTCCCATGTCGGACAGGTCGAAGGTGAGGGGCCACACTAAGAGAGCGCCCTATCCAAACTAAGGTGTAAGGTATCGTGCTGAGAGTTGAGTGGCACTGGGGTAGTAAAAGATGTAGTGTTGTTAATGACCCCTTCAGGGCACTAGACGAAACCCTGTCGTAGTTAGCCTTCTGCCTGTATTGGAGGATAACCGGGCAGTGACATCTCATGTTTCCTCCAGTTTCTGTTTTGGCATGGCGTCAAAATCTAATTCAAAATTAAAATCTTCTTCTGAGGGGGCTGCTTCTCTGCCTCATCGCGGGGGTGGTGATCCTGGTACCTCATCTGAGAGTGCCGGGGTCACTGACGTGCCTCCGATCGGTGGGACGGTGGAGCAGTTTCCTGGTGATATTTCTGCCTTCGGGAGTAAACTTAGTCCGCAAAAGACGCGTTTGTCTGGGGTGGCTATGCGAAAGCGGAGGAGGGCTAGGAGGGAAGCTGCTGGTGCGGGTGGCTCTCAGCTATCGCACAGTACTTCCCAAATAGCTTCTCTGTCTGACTCTCTTACTGTCACCCCTGGTGCTAGCAAGAGAACCAGATCTCAAATGTCCACTCCCTCTTCTGAGGAGGTGAGGCCTACTAAGCGGTCCCAGAGCTTTCAACCTAGATCTTATACGGAAGCTGTGGCTTCTTTTCGGTTAACCATCATCAAGGAGGGTTTTCTGGACTCCAACATGGTAGCTGCTGAGGTAGATCTTTTGGATAAGATCCTGTGTGGCGTGGATGGAATCCCTTCTGGGGAGACCTTGCCACTGCTTAAGGGGTATACATTGGACAATGGTGAACTCATTTATACTTGTATAAATGAGTTCACCTTTTATCCACCTGTCAGTGGATTACTCGGCTCTTGGATGGATGTACTCTTGGACAGGGGATTCGTTTAAGGGTCATTCCTGCGATGAACCTGCCCAAGTCTGTGAAGATGGCCTACTGCACTGCTGACACATGTACGCAGGACGTGCGCCAACTTTTTGCTCGACTCCAAGTATTCAACCCGGGGTTCAAGACTGATCACTGGAGGGTCTTGGGTCACAGTAAGGACGCAAAGGGACAGCATTTTATCCTGATGGTCGATCTTGCTTTGGCAAAAGCCATCAAGACAGCCAACTATAAGGCTTTTTCGGGGCTCGATCAAGGGACCTTTAAGGTATTTTCGAATCCTAATTCCAAGTCTGGGAGACTGATAGCTTCGATGATTGCTCCTGAAAAGGGGCATGAACCTGTCGGGCTTGCTGATAAGGATCGGGCTTCCGGGAGTACCACTGGTCCTTCCAACGCCCAGTCAACGGAGGAGGGCATGGAACTTTGCCCACCTTAGGCACCTGTAATGTCATGGGCCTGAGGTTGATTCAGATCAACCTCCAGCAATCCCGAGCCACTTCTGCCCTTTTGGGTCGGCTGTTCATGGGGGGGGCTGCTATGACCCTGCTCTTATATTCAAGAGCCACGGCACTATAAGAGCCGAATACGGGGGCTTCACTGCAAAGAAGGTAAGTGTTTTCTTTTACATCTTGTACTTCTGATAGTGGTCCTTGGACCTGTGTATTCATTAGGAATAACATACATGTCTCACCTGATAATCCAAATCTAGCCAAATTTCCCCCAGCGGTTTATTTTAGAATTAACTGCTAAATTATTCAAAATTAAATGCATTTTAATATTTCGATACGTCTAAAATCCAAACAAGATGAAAATCTGACAAAGTCGAGAATTTTTAATATTAAAAATTTTTGTAACAACTTTTAATAATTTCTTTTCAAAGAATTCTCTTCTGTTTTAGTAAACAATTTTGTATTTTTATAAAATATGCTTGAAAATTTATAAAATTAATCTTTAAGTCTACACAAAGTTTTGAAAATTCTATTCATCAGTTCGATTCTGCTACTACTTCTACCAGTTATTCTTATCTATTGATTTTTTTATATTATTATTATTATTATATTTTTATTCGTTTTATTCATTCAAAAGTGAGATAATAATCATTGAAAAAATTGATTTTTATGTATGATTTTGAAAAATTTTATTATTATTGTGAATGCGTGAAAAGGGACATAAATCAAAGTCGCAAGAAAAGTATTATTAAGTCTTATCATCATAGATTTTTTTGCAAACGTGTATAACACGACAGATACCTTTTGACATGTTTACTACGATAAATAGGATCTGGAAATTTTACTATGTAAAACGTTAGATACAGATCAGGTATCCAGAAGCTGAACATGAATGATATATGTGCTCACAGATGCGAAACTAATGTTTGTTACTGCAATGGAGATCATCTTTCTGATACATTATTTTGACGCGACCAAAATCAGAAATTATTACCGGTTTCGTCAAGTAAAAACTCAAAAATATAACATGCAAATATTAAAAATGACGTTAACTATTATGCGGAGAACAAACAACATGCAGAATAATAATATATGAATTTTATATACTAAATATATAATTTATAAATTTTCTAATGATCTGATAAAATAAAGATTGGAGACATTTTAAAAGATCTATCACCATCAGTAATTTAAATAAAAATTATAAAGATAGATATCAAACTTATATTTTTAAAGATAAAAGAATTCTAGTTAATTTTACTCTGAAAAAAAAAATTAAAATAATCAAATTAAAAAGTTCTGATGCATGAAAAATATGAGCAAAACAACATTGAAATTACATTAATTTTCTTCATTTTGCATCATTAAAAATTTTTTTTTCAACAGAAATATTACTAAAAATGCTTTAATATTTGATATTTTCTGTATAAATTGTGAAAATAACAGTTTAATAATTTATTATTTGAAACAGTTCGATTCATAGAATGAGCATGTAAATATGGAATTTTATATTTTTTGTCAATTAAATAAAAAAAAAAACATTTAATAGATAGAGAAACAAAAGATAGAAAAAAAAAGAGCTAACTGCAGGTTATCAAGTATTTAAAGAGTGATAAATATTCTTTTAAAGATGTTCAAAAATATGTCTAATCCCATGTGATTCAATGGTTCCAATAAACATGTTAACGAGATTTAGCCTTTGCCATGGCAACCGTCTCTTTCATCCTTCTTCCAATCTGTACACGCTCCATTTCATCCGAGTGGAGAAAGTGCAGATGATGCATTTTTTTTTATTCCTGACTCGTTTTCACAACTTTACTTCATAATTATAAGTTGCAATATAAATATAAAAGGCTAAGAATTTTTTTAGTGGATAAAATTCGTGTATAAACAATCGAAAAATTATTTTATTGACATAAGTTTAATTAAAACTAACATTAGAGACAATAATTGCAAAATATTGTATATTTTTCTTTAAGAAATTCGACTTTATCAATAGTCGTGATACTATTCTTTGAAATAAAAATAGATAATCCAAAATAAAGACTTTTCTTTTAAATATTTAAAGTAGATCATCATACAATACAAAATTCTTAAAAAATTATTTTGGTAACTATAAGAATGCAAATATTGAAAACTGATCTTTCTATCAGATCCAAATTTTCTTTATTGTATATTAATTAATATAATAAATTGTGAAAAATAAATTAATTTTCTCTATGAGCAACGTTATGTTATTTATATATGCTTATATATTTTAAAATTCATTTTAAATCCGTTTAATGATTCTGCATATAAAACAGTTCTGACAGGAAACTTTCATCTTGTAAATGGAAGCTAATTCTAGATAAGTTAATGGAAAATTCTTTTTTTCCTTGTTAAGCGAATATATTTTCTCTTTAAAATCAATTGCCACTCTTTTGTTCGTTTTTTTCTGTAAATTGGACAATTTAATTAAACTTTAAAGCAGAGAAAGAGTTTATAAAAATTTTGGGAAAACAAAATTTTATTTTTATATATAAAAAATTGAATTTCTGCTACTTATATTCGATTATGAGTTAGTTTTGAATTTTTTATTTAATATTTATCGATTCATCAATATAATCTTTGAAGGATTAAGAATTATTTATTGAGAAATACATATAAAAAATTTAGAAAAAAATTAATTTTAAATATAAATTTGCTCATTAAACCTTTATATGTATGTGATAATAAGTTGTTTAATGTAAAATTATCATTCGCAGAAAATTGATTGGGAGACAAAACCATGTAGGCTTACAACATAGACTGATAACATGCGAGCTTGCATATAATGATACAAAACTTTGAATATTAGCTTCATTTATCAGATATTAACACGAAAATTTGTGATATTAATTATTAACACGTCTTTAAAATATTCTTTTGATAATTTTTAAATTCGCAACTAGTCTTTCTCGCAATCGTAAAGTTCGAACTAAAATTTGATGATTTTTTTAAGTGCAAGTTGTTCTTGACTTACGATGAGGTTCGTAAGTCGAAAATGACCCGTAATGATAATTTTCGTAGTAATAATAGACAATGAACTACTAAATCCTTTAAGATGATATAATAATCGGGATTTGATCCCTGATCCTCAAAGTTATAAATCATTCGGAATTGAACCAGGATCCCTAAGATGGCAAGCGAAAGACTTGACAAGAGAGCATGCTTTACTATATTTTAATAAAACAAAATGTATTTCTAGCCAATATACTATAAAAATAGCCAAATTCGGAATACTGTAAGTGCTATCATAAATCGGAATATCACAAATAGAATGATATGCCTGTATCTCCAAGCATGTGATGCTGTTTTCCTGAAATATTTTCTTCATAAAAAGTAACATAATATGAAGATATTTTCCTAAAGTACATTCAAACATGTTAAATTTTATAAATACTTACTTGGTCTTCAAATTTATACATCTTACACAATATTTATTTAAAATTCAGTAAAATAAATATTACATTTAAATTTTCTCTCCATTAATAAATTTTAAACATTAAAATAATTAATGTTTATCTAGTAATTAATCGTATATTAAATTATAGGTTACGATTCATTAATTTTTCAAAATATTTCTCGAAATTTAATTGAGTTACGAATATTTCCTTATAATTTTAAACTTTCTTATCTTCCCAATTTTAAAATTGACATATAATTATCTGCTCTTTAAAAAAGAATAATAGATAAATGTCAGTCAATTTTCCAGTCCACAATGAGGAAGACAAACGATGTTCTAGAAATGAAACAAAATATATCGACTCGTGCCATCCAACTAAACATTCAGATGACATCTTTTCTTTCAGAAGTATAATTATTATATTAATGATATTATTGCAATTATCTAAAAAAATAACATGGATTAAAACGAAATTATTCTTTTATTCGTCTTTGAGTATAATTACAGTACAAGCTTCAATTATTAAACGATCACGAATTCAAATATAGTAATGAGTTTAATTAAAGTACAATATTTACGTTGGTCTTAATTAATTACTTAGTTTTCTTTTATTTTAACTTATTTTAATCGGATTAGTAATAATACCACTAAAATTTATCAAGATTTTTCCACAATAAACAAACCAAATCACCTTTCTAACTGACGCAGAGTCTTACGCCTGTAAAGCTGTCTCTGTTACAACGTGAGGACGTTGCACAGTGAAAATGATTGTCAAGAATTAAAGTTTATTCTTGACTTAATTAAATAAATAAGCGTCTTACGTCCACTTTTTTCATCTTAAGAAACAAATAACAATTGTAAGTTTAATTAAATAAATTATTAATTCTATTTTATCAAACATAAATGCAATTATATTGTCAACTAAAGTACAATATTAATAATTTCGTAAACATATTTAACAAAATCGGATATTACGTTAAAATAAATTAAGTTTAATATTTTGTTAATGCTAATTTATAATAAAATTAGTGGTATTATGATAAACATAAATCATAAAACGTTAATCGTAGTCAAGAAAATTAATGTTATGGATAAACATTTCAGAAAAGAATAAATTTGAATCATTAAGCAATCAACCGCATTATTCTTAAATTATTTAAGAATTTTAGCATTATTAATATTTAAATATTAAATTTATATTTAAAGAGAGTCACGCATTACCAAAGAAAAAAAAAATGTATTTTTAACTTGAATTATGTAAGAAAGTATTATTGTTATTAGTTAAATTTGTAAAATTTGATTTATTAAAGTTTTACAGATACTTTATGATGTACTTAATCAAAAATAAATTTTTCACGAATGTATCATTATAGTAAATTGATTTTACTCTTCTTAAAAGTCATTAAAGAATCTTATTTCTAGTTATGAGATATAATTATCATCAAGAATTCCAAATAATTTAACTTAATCGCGATTGTAAGTAAACTTTAAAAATATTTTTTCATCTTTATACTATACAGAAGATAATTATATCCTCTTTTCCTCTAAATTTACATTAAAAATAATTCTTTTGAACATAATTTTGGAGATAAGGAACTGCAAAGTATCTAGTAGTTATTTTAAAAATCTGCAAGTAATTTTAAAATAATTATTTTTAAATAAAATATTTTAATTCAATATTTAAAAAAACACGTAAAATTTAATACATCTCTAATATATATTTATATAATTTTATATTGCAGATTTTTCTAAATTTTGTTCTGATCTGATCAGGGCGAAGTAAGCATCACTTCTGAGATGCTTACTTCATTAATATTAATATTATTCATTAATATGCATTATTTTCATATAAATCCAATAATATGCTTCTTATCTTTGCTATTATGTTAGATTTTTATAATTTAATTGAAAGATTAAATCTTATAGATTTAAATTAATCCAAAATTATTTTTGGATATATTTAAAAATGAATTAATTCTGTTCAAACTGGGCCATAACCTATATGCAAACCAATATTTAAAACAAACATTACTCGATTCTTAATAAGAAAAAATTATCCATTCATAGAAGAAATAAAAAAATAATAATTTATAGTAAAGTTTAAACTTGCAACGATACTGTTACTATCAACAATAAGAAAAATCGATTCGGTACAAAGAAGAATCCTTTTAGTCGATTTTTCGTGCTTGAGTTGAGTTAGCGATAAAGCGATAATTTTCTCTTTAGTTAATAAATTCTCCTCTGCATAGCAGTAAATTTAAAAATAATGAAACTTGCATGTTTGCTGTTTAGATTTTCCTAGATAAGGTTCCTTAAATTCTATGGTTATCCAACCGTGTATATCTTTCCCTATCGTCAGATAAAACTTGGATTTATATTTTATGATTTATTTCTATAGTACAGGTACATTAATGAGTGTATTAGATGTAAATTTATTCAATTTTTCAAAGAAATATTTTTGTTAAATTTTAAACATGGCGAAAGTAAATGAGCGATTTTTAATTCAATCTAGTATGACATCTTGGTCCTCTATAATAGCAGCCATAATTTTTTTTTCTCGTTTAAAATTAATTTAACGTCATTTATTTACACGAGAATGTAGTTAGTTTTATCAACTTTAAATAGAGAAGTGCAAAACAAGCGTGATAAATTAAATTAATTGTTATTACTCTCATAATCGTTATGGAAAGAAGCAGAGCCGTAAGACGATAAATTATTATTCATTATCGTTATTTGGATAATTTTTTTATTATTATTCAACGAAAATCTGACAAATTTCAATATTTTAAACTAGATTTTAACCTTAAGACATTCACAGTTTTGAGAAAATTCATTTTCCAGAGAAATTGCGTGATTTTTCCATCAGAACGAACGGATCAGCATTATAAATAAAAATTTACGAAAATTGGACTTTTTGATGTGTAACTATTTATGAAAAAAATTACATGTAAATAGATTAATCTAAGCAAGAAAAAAAAAAGAACATAACTAATTATATTCTGTGTGAAATACGAGATCATGTTAAGCATCAGTTATTATTTATAGAAAACTTTTACTACTCCAAATAGATTAATGTAAGCAAGAAAAAAAAAGAACATAACAAATTATATTCTGGTGTGAAATACGAGATCATGTTAAGCATCAGTTATTATTTATAGAAAACTTTTACTACTCTCTATTATTATACTACTTATTGTTATTAAAAGCATTATTATAGTGAAATGATCTGTACAAGATAACGCAGAATAATTTTCATTAATTAAATTATACAAAAAATAGTACATTTAGCCATTTTAATTAAAAAGCAACAAATGGTCCGTTTACAACTTTTAAATTTAATAAACGAAAAAGTATTAAGTAAACTACTGTTTCATAAACTTTGGAATGGTTTCTATATATTTTTTTAATTATTTTAACTTTTTGTAAGCAGTTATAGTGGCAAAAATAATTTTCCTTTTGAAAGCAGCGTGAAAAGTTTTCAATCAAAAGAAAATATTTATTTAAAACTTATCAGAAATTAATCGAAAAATTTCTTCATAATGAACCAAAAGTTAAAGAAGAAATTTCTTCTGAAATTTAATTCTTTTTTACATTTTTTTCTCATAATGATGTAGTTAAATATATCTATGTGTTTCTTTCATCTTCCTTACACAGATCGATAATTTAGTTAATACATAAATAATTCTTTTTCATCTCGAAGATTTAAGTTCTGTGATGATAGTATAACTTTTTTAAAACTGATATTTATCGATTATTCATTAACTGTCTTAAGAAATTTATCTTGTAGTGGATGAAATGTCTTGTTTTTTGTAACTGTTCTCTTTTAACACAGATTTATCCAATTAGGATCACTCTGGACGTTTTCCACTACACAAAGATTGACATACAAGAAGTGTCAACAAAATTGCTCTTCCTTAACCGAATAAGACTCCGAGTGCCTATTTTTACACTACAAATAATAAAAAAAGGAAAAGAAACTGGAAGATTTTAATTTTAGGAAACAATTTGAGAAAATTAAACAAAGAAAAACAATTAAAAAGTATCCGCAACTTCATAAAAGTTTCAACTGAACGTATTCGTAATTTAAAAAATAAACTTTTAAATAAAAAAATAAATAATTCATTCTATAAAATTTATATAGAATTTTATTTCATTTATAAATTGTTTCGATTTATTTTTAATTTTAGTTATTTATAAAAAATCCTCTGATATTTTATTGTAACTACATAAATATAAATGCAGGTACTACGTAACAATGTTTACATTTTTTTAATTTTAGTTATTTATAAAAAATCATCTGATATTTTATTGTAACTACATAAATATAAATGCAGGTACTACGTAACAATGTTTACATTGTGTTGATGATATCAGCATCATCAGATTTCAGATTGTGTGACGTAATAATAAACACAATTTTTGCGTCATCCATTGTTACTGACGTAAAAATGTAAACATTCTTTATTCGATAAACGTAAATTGACGTATTTTTACAGAATTAAGAATGGCTGATAATCTTAAAAGTGTTATTTTTTAGATTTTAATACTATATAAAAAATGATTTGACGAAATTTGTTCATTTTTTTGTCATTAACAATGAATGACGTAACATGAAAGTGTTTTCTACAATATAGTACTGTATATGTTTTCTAAACGTTTGAATCAGTATTGGAAACAAATTTGTAGTAAATATTATTATTATTTTATATCAGTTAAATGTAAAAATTCAATGGCTTCAAGGAAGAACTCACAAAATTCATCTTTATTTCAGATAAAAATATTTTTATAAAACTAGCTGAAACCTGTAAAAAATTCATGCTCGAATTGAGTTGCTTACATGTACTTTCAGGAAGCCATAAAAAAAAAAAAACAGAAATTCGCTATTTGAGAGGAAAAAAATAAGTTTCTTTTTGCATTTTTTATGTACCAGCTTCTACTGAATAGTAATTCGATATAAAAATTTTAAAAATTGTTTTTAACAAATATGAAGATCTGTTAACAGGAAATATCAAAAATGTATATTATTTTTGAGAAAATTGTTAACTTGCCAGTGATTTTTCATACTAAATATGATTAATATCACTGAAAATGGAAGCAAAGTTTAAAAAAAAAACAAGCGATTTATTCAAAAAGTCAATTTAGTTCTCGTCCGCGAAAGTTTGTTTTCCTGCATGATCTGAAAAAAGCTATGTGGTGAAGCAGCCTATTTTACTTTCTACACGACTATTTGTTATGTATAAAAAAATTTATAAGTGAAATTTACTCTTCAGTATGAACTGTCAAAACGTTTTAATGGATCATCTTTGGTTTTCAAGAGAGAATGTGGAGAAAAATTGAATAAAGAACTTGTGTTATATCACTCATGAATGATTCCATCATCGTAACAAATAACAGTCGACAGTCGTGAACTAAATATTTGGTCAATCTTCGCTGTTTGTCCATTCTCACGTAATGCTGATGCAGAAAAGTTTTTATAACCTTTGCAATATTGCTAAAAGATGAAGGAACAGATGCGGTCTACACAAAATGGAAGAGATGCATCGAAAGGAGGTGAATTGTTTTAGGAAAACGAACAACAATGGAAACAAAGAAAAGTCGAATTCTTCCAAAGAATACAAATAAAATCTTTATTACTCTAAAGTAGACTTTAAAGATTTTTCTCTTATGTTAAATTTTAGTTACGTTGAGCAGTATGCATTATAGATTTTTGGATGTCTTCTACTATATAGTACTTTGACCACCAACAAAATTTTTACGATTCTAACTTCTTACGTTAAACTTAAAATATTCATTTAAACGTTTAAATTTTAATTAACATAATTAAAACTATTTAAAAAAACTCATTAAGTATTCGCTTATCATTAATCATCATTAGCATAGGTTTAAAATCTATGTTATCAATTAATGAAAGATTAAAATTTATTTTGTATTTTTAAACCGATTATATTAATCGAATACTTAATTATCGATTTTAATAATTATTTTTATGACATAAATTTAATTTTTAATCCAACTTTACGCTGAAAAAAACGAGCCATAACAGCGAGAGAGACTTATTTTTACGATATCAGCCATTATGGTTCAGGTAGCGTGAATCTATTAAAGAAAAAATTTATATACTTGGATTTTTCATTAAAATTAAGAATATTTTATAGAAAATCGGACGAAAACATTTTAAATTTAGCAAAAATAGTGTCTTCTGTATACATATTATAAAATATAAAAAGGAAACTGCAAATGCATTTGGTAAAAATGCAATTTTTTTGCTTGCTTATTGATTTTTCGCATATCTTAAATGCAATTGGAGTAAATGCTTAGGAATAAACGTATTATAAATATGATTACTGTTTAAGAAATTGCAAAATTATTCTACTTTTTTCCCAAACAGGAATGATAAGAGCAAAAATATTTTTTCTTATTCAAATTACATTTTTTATTCGATAAACGTAAACTGAAGTCTTTTCCAGAGCTAAGAATGACTGATCGTCTTTCAAGTGCCATTTTTTTATTACTCAGATTGATACGCTATATCAAAAATAAACTTTTCATTCATGTCACAATATCCGAACTTCTTTAAAAATAGAAAATTTCGAAAACTGTCAGATGCAGGCAACGAAGAAAATATATCAGATAATAAGTGTCACCGAAGTCAGATTTTTAACGAGAAACATCTAGTTCAATGGTTGTTATCATCAGGAATTGGTAGTAATTAATGTCATAAAGTTAATAATTAATCATAATATTCGATATTTAGAAAAATTACACGAATTTTTGACATGATTACACGGTTAATTTCCTTCAATATTTTCTGAATGAAAAAAATTTCAGTTTAAAAAGACTTCATCAAACTGCTTCATTAATAGATTATATTTATATCACTTTTATATTATTATTGAAAAAATATTTATTATTAAATATCATTATCTATATAAATATGCTGACAATAAACAGCATAACATAATTTTTTACAAAATTATCACATACTTTACTAGGTTTAAACAATCTAGGTCAGATATGAGATAAAAATTTAAAAATATTTCTACCTATAGCTTATTTATAGTTTTTCTTATAGTTTTATATCTAAATAGATGTTTTTAAACATTTATATAAATAAAAATAATCTTTATTTTTGATTAAAATTCGATTTTTGTAGAAAAATCTCACCAATTTTTAATAGAAACTATATTGAATAGCAAGATAATTCATCTGTTTTTGATATATGTTATTGCAGTTTCAAGTAGTTTATTTCCTTCTAAATGACTTGTTCTTTTTCATTTTTATTTCTGCTCAAAGTTTGAAGAAAATATAGCCAGTTAAAGTGAGAACAGATAAGAGGAAGTCTACTGTATTTAAAAACTAATAAAAAGACAATACATTTATTCTTTGATAGAAGATACAGAAGTTGTGCTTGTTTTTAAATATAATAATGCAGTTTTTGAAGAAATTTTTTGGTTTTTGAAAAGTTGTCTGCTACAGTTCTTTAATTAATTAGGATTTCCTTCACAGTTATTATATGTTCATAATACAGGTAGGCCTCGATTAGTGCGACTTATAAAATTGATACCGTTTTTCAGTTAATGCGAGCAAATATTCAATTAATGCGAGTTGTAAGCATAGACCAGTCTTACTAACAAAGCTCCGCCTTCTTTTATGATGTCAATTAACAAATTACTGTTAATTTTCGGTTAGTAAAATCAGACGAGGAGCAGTCCAAGAACAGTCACTTGGCTTTGAAGGGGTGAAACATCAGAAAGATGGGCTTTTTGCCGTTAACTGTTTAACATTACTGTACTATTATTTAGCTTTGCTATCGTATACATACAGTATAGTACAGAATTTTCTCTTTTAAAAAGTATCGAAATGGATAAAAGGAAGAACACTTTTGACGATAAAACAGGAAACAAAAAAAAGAGGTTAGTGATTACACTACAGCAAAAAATGGATGTGATTGAGCGACATAAAAGCGGTCACGCTAATTCTAAGATAGGACGAGATCTCAAAATGCCTGAATCTACCGTACAGAATATCATAAAACATGCAAACGAAATACAGGAGAAAAGTAAAATTGCATCGACTTATTGTGGTTTGCAAACAACTACAAGAAATAGAAGTTTTGTAATAGAAATGGAACGTCTTTTAGCTGTATGGATTGAAGACTGCAACCAAAAGCGCATACCGATTAGTAAAGCTAACATTCAAGCAAAAGCTGATAAGTTATTAATTTAGATGATGAATAACCATATAAAATATGAAAATAAATATTTCTTAAACAGTCAGTGTTAAGTTAGTATTGTGATTATTCATCGTGAAGGTTGGCTAATGGCCGGAATCTCACAAAGCAAGAACCAATTACCATATTTTACATAGAGTTAATACTTCAAATAGTGCTAATTCGAATAGTGCGAGAAATTCGTGAAACCAATTATTCGCACTAATCGAGGCCAACTGGCAAGAATCAACGTTAATGATGATGAGTTCGAGAGTCTCATATATTTAACTCTTGCAATTTTTGATTTGTTAGAGTGTACATAATTGATTTATGCATTTTTCATATTTTGATTTAGATTATCCAAAATCTGAATTAACTATAGTTAGATTACTGAAGTTTTATTATACTGTGGAAATGAACATCAGACACATTTTTCACTTAATCACTCATGTTGTTGGATAGTCATTTAGGGCTGAAGATACATTTATTTTTAATTGTCATTTATTTTCTAAGCAATACATCTAAGCCTTTTGAAATGTTCAGAGTTATTTAAAATGTTGTTCTACTTCATTTCTATAGAAACATTATTCAAGTATTTGAATTAAAAGAAACTAAAACAATATACAAAGTTCATATTTTTAACTCCCATAGTTATTACTTTAAAGTATACTTAAAAAAATACATTTTTAATCAAAATAAATTTATTTTAAATATTAGACCAAATTTTTTCAAAAGAAACTGATTAAAATGGAATTAAATTAATTATTATACAAATTAGAAATTTAATAAACTTAAGATCTATATTTTATGTAATCAAAGTAAAGCATTTAATATTTTAATGCAATATTTTTATATAAAATTTTATTGTTACTTTTTCTATAAAACTATTTCTAAAGAATACTAAACTGATATACTAAGAATCGATATTTTATATTTGTTGCAGTAATAGAACAAAAATTTATAATTTTAATATTAATTTTTAACTCAAAAAATTTATCAATAGTACAAAAAAAATTAATTTTCATAACTGCTATAATTTTGTATAGGTAATTAAAAGTAGTTAGAATCTTAACTTTGACTGTATCATAAAATAAGATCTTTACCATTGAAAATCAAGTTTTTTACTTTTAGCCTCAATTATATAAAATCTAATCAAAGATTTTATTATAAAAGATGTATTTTTATAAAATTAATAAAAAATATATTTGTGATTATTTTAGGAACGTATGCAAATTGTCAGCAGTCATCTTCGGATAGCCTAGGAGGTGACATACCAGACAAATATTATCTTGTCCAAAACAATGATCTAGTCCGTATATGCTATATTCTGGTATACAGCAATGGTTCCAAGATTGAAAATAGGCAAGATATATTTTTTAAATTAAATTTTTTTATAAATGTCTACAAAACAAATTCATTATCTTTTTTTTTTTTTCAATTTTAATCTTCAGGTTAAGAGTGCCTCGTTGGTGGCAGAAATATCATTTCACTATTCTGATGATAAGTTACATTTTTATTCTAGTGGGAATTAGTTTGTCATCATCGAGAGCATTGCAACAGTTTTTATGGAAACATTTTTAATAGAATAGTATTTATAATATGCAGTCTTCCACTTATGCTTCTTGATATTTTTTTATTATTATGTAATTTTAAAAAAAAAATAAAAAAGATATGTAAACAAGTATTTCAATAATTTTTCACTATAAAACATTCCAAAAATTGTTTAAATTTTGATTGAAAGATATTTTTTATTAAAAATTAGCCATGAAATATTAAACATCACAATGGAAATCATCAATATTAAATTGTTTAAAAATTCTTTATAACTATATTTCAATTAAAAAGAAAATTAAACATTATTTATAAATAATTAAATACAGATTACTCCTGTTCACTCTGCCTAGGATTAATCTGTGAAAAGTTCTGATGGAATATGGGGTATATGAACTGAAACAAGTTGGGAAACCCTTCTTGGTTCCCAATATAACATAAATTCTGCATATTGGCATTACACATAATATATTTTTTTTAATTAGATTTTTTTCATTTTTTAAATTAGATCATTAATTTTTTTTTGTGATGAATTGATATTTAATATGGAATTGTTTAAATGACAGAGTTGAGCTTATAATTTTTCATTTTATTAGTTTTGAATTCTGCAATAAAATTTCATGATTTCTACATTTATTTCAAATGACAGAATTGAACTTTTTCATTTTATTAGTTTTGAATTCTGCAATAAAATTTCATGATTTCTATATTTATTTCAATAATTACATGTCACTATCATTATTTACATATGATATAACCTCAAAATTCCCAAATGCAGGCATACCTTTCTTTACAGCCCTTTGCTAATATAACACTTCTCAATTATATTCCATGCTTTTATTTTATATCTCAAAATGAAAATTATCTGCAAAATAATACTTAGAATAAGTATATAAAACATAAGTTAGCACACAGATAGTCCAGGTCCAGAACATCCTGAAAAACTGAAGAAGTTAGATCCAGAATTGAAAACTGGATCTTTCAAATTGATATGCAAATGCTTTAAAATGTGACCATCTGGCAGAGTTTTTTAGGCATAGTACTATTGTGCACTTAATGAATAATAGTATAAATATGTTTTTAGGTTTTATATGCATTAGTAAAAGAAGAAAAAGCTATGATTCACTCTGTAGCAGTGGTCTGGAACATAACCACCACAATAATGAGGTATGCCTGTATATAGCCATCATTTATAATGCACTAAAAATTCATACATTATTCCATAATAAGAAAGACATAGCATCAGTCAAATTTGAGGCTGTGGCTTGAATATAATACCTCAATCACTCTTCATTTTGCAATTATTTTATGCATTTTTTATCATTCATTTTTTTACTCTTCTGTTTTCTATACTTAAGAATTTTTAAATGTATTTGCTGTGCTTTTTCTCATATTGAATATTTTTAAATACCATATTACATCGAATTTAAGCCACACTTTTTATTCATATTTTTAAGTCGTAAAATTTGGGTGTGGCTTAAATTCAAAGCTAATATTTTATCATCTAATTTCTCCCAATCTCCCACTCCCCAACAATTGGGGTTTTGCTTTACACTCTATATATGCACATAGTATTATGACTGTTGATAAGAGTTTATTCAGTGGTCCCCTGTTTATACCTTTCTGATTTAATCCACTTGCCGTTTGATAGTAGCTGTGTACAATCGCGTTGTATCTTGTCATATTTTAATTATAAGAAAAATCACGAATTATTATAATGCTGTTTATAATTGCTAATGGAAATAAATTGACACATTTTATTATTTTAAACAAAAAAAATTGTACCCAAGGAAAATTTTCCTGAGGGTGTTATAATTCAAGCATAAAAGAATTCATGGATACAACAGAATTGATGAAAGATTGATTATAAAAAATGTTTGGGAGAAGAGACTTGTCACTATTTTTAAAAAACGAAAGTGATTTTATATCTGAAGAAGATTCCCAATAAATTAGGCAGCTTATTTATATATTGGTACTTATTTAAGTAAATAAAAATGTTAGATATAATCTCTTAAACTAAATATAATCATCATTAATCAATTAATCCACTCATTTTCAACCTTTGGACACTGGATACTGAAACATACATATCTATTCATATGGAAAGTGACAAAAATTTTTTAAATGATGATCATCCAAACTATTGTTTAGTATTTTTTTGTTTTTAATATATAAACTCTGCACTATAATTTTTCATGAATTTGCTATACAGGTAGGCCTCGATTAGTGCGAGTTTGAATAATGCGATTTCGATTAGTGCGACTTATAAAATTGATACCGTTTTTCAGTTAGTGCGAGCAAATATTTGATTAATGCGAGTTGTAAGCATAGACCAGTCTTACTAACAAAGCTC
>AYEL01024355.1:0-17196 GCA_000484575.1 Olivierus martensii
CATTTGAAACTGTCTTGAATCTCGGTACAAGTACCTGACTTTACAATTTATGGAACCGACTGTACATTGAGTTGCACATATGTGAATGTGACTTTTTTTATGCCAGAACAGAAAGTTGATGATGATGTAAAAATTTCAGAACAGATGTGGAAGGGCATATGACATGATTTGCAAGTAAAAATGTTTTTGTTTGATTTTTGAGAGAACAATTTATCCATTTTTGATGATGTTTTTTAATGTGTTCAGAACTGAATGCTGAACAAGTTTGTAATTGAAAATTTTTCCCTATCTGTTATGGTTTGAGATAGGATTTGCATAATCAGCTTATTTGAAGGTCATTATCAAATAGTTCATCCATGACTTTCTATTTTTGGCATCAACAGATTTTTGAAATTTATGATAGTTATCAAGTTATTTGGAGGGGTAAAGACTTTTCTTCCATCTGTATATAACTTCTTAATATAAAATCATTAAAATATCCTGTTATAAATGTTAAATATCAATACAGTTCCTTTAAAACAATTAACAGTATTTCTTTTCATATTAAAAATAAATAGAAATTTATATGTAATTGCATTGATAGTATTAATTAAACATTATGATGACTGGCAAAAGATTCATTACACAAATCCTTGTTCTTGGCTTATTTTTGAAATATTCATAATTATGCATATATAGTCACTCAGTTGACTATCCTTCTACCTAGTATGATAAATTTAATACTTTCACTGCCATTAGCATGTCAAGGAAGTGAAACAAAACAATAAGTTAAAAAATTCAGTCTTGATTTTATTAATCCAGCTTTTACAAATCTATTTTTTGTGCATATTCATTAAAAATATCCTCTTTTGATTTGGTTCCTAGATTTTTTCAGTTGCTGAAATATTTTTTCAAATTATGTGTAAGCAAACATTGTTTATATTTAAGCATCTGGATAGAATTTGGATTTTTTTTATTTATTCCATCCTGTCAATTTTATAATCTATTCTGTCAATGTTATTCAGATTATGCAATTCGATAAATGATATTTTTGAAAATTTTAGAAAAAGATTGAAGTTTTCATAAAATGAACTATAAATTTCTGAAAATTAAAAAATATTGTAGATAATAAACAAATATTGGTTAATTCTGTTAAAATAAACTAAAATATGACTTTGTTCGAAAATAATTATTTCATTTTTTATTTCAATTTCACCAAAATTTAGGAGAAAATCAATAATATAATAATTATATATACAGTAAAACCTGAGAATTTTATGTAGTAAGTGGGACTGAGAAGCATAACATAAGTTGAAAATTATGTAAATCGGGATAACTACAGATTCACAAATCTAATTTCAGGTACATATACATTAGGTTCTTAACTGACTCTTACCAAGAAAACAAATTATAAAAGCTTATAATATGTAATTGTAATTAAAGACTCTTAATCAACAAATCAGCATATGAAATATATGCATACATATATATGCACTATGTAATTGTGAAACAAACAAGTGGGCAAGGGGACAGGATGAGAAGTTATGTATTTCTGAATTTACAAAAGTTGAGATAGAGATATATTAAGGTTGCCAACAATGTCATTTTGACCCCGAAAACTTTGGGTTTTGTGATCATTCTTTGGCTTCGGGTTTCGAATAAAATTATTCTAGTTCATTAAAAATTATATTTATAAATGAAAAATTATTCTTTTTTTATAGCGGCCAGATGGCCAAATGGTAACACGTTGGAATGTCATGCAGTAAGACCCGGGTTCGCGTCTTGGGCCCTGCATCTCCTGAAAAGTTTTTTTGGGGTTCCAGGCCCCACCCAGCAATCTCCATCCTTCACCATTCGTCCCCCCTCCATCGGTGTGGATGCAGCACAGAGTTCTGTTGGGTTGGAATGGCCCTGCCTCTTGATAATCTTCTTGATTGGAAAGGAGCGTAAAAATGCAAAAAAGTCTTTTTTTATAAATAAAATTTATTGATTGATTTTTAGATATGAAAGTATGTTATGTTATGGAATAAATAAATTTTTAGTTGTGTTTTTATAAATATGTAATTTATCAAAATAATTTTTTATTTTTTATATTTACAAATTTTATTTTTCTTATTTACAAAAAGAATTTTTGTTTATTATGATTGTTATAAAATTTTTAATATACATTAATGTATTTCATCCTCTCAACTTTTCTTCATTCGAAAATTATTTGAAATAACATTTCTTCAAGTCAGCATCGATTCAATGTTGGCAACTCTATATTATATGCATAATTATATTAATATTATACATAATTAATAATATAAGTAATTATTATTGTAATATGAGTTAAATCTTACATAAGCATTGTATTACAATTGTTATACTGTATCTTTGTCTTATAGATAAAAGCTTTACATATAGCATATAAAAAGTTATCATAATAATAGCATACATGAGTAAATTTGTTTTATATAATCTTAAATTTATGTAGTTAATATAGTAGGTATAATTAGATATATTAATACATAAGTACTAAATGCAGTAATCAAATTTATTCTAAGACAAAACATAGCTTAAAGCATCAGGAAGAAACGTTTTCAATCCATATTGAATCCTCTTCACTTCTAATGGAATACATTTTAAAAATTCGAATCTTATAGCATAGTTCTAGTTATTGCATCACTATGTACATAAAAGTTTACAAATATTTCAGAGAATAACAAAAATAAATTATTTACAATAAATAAATATCGTGATTAAAGTATTAAACATAGACATATTTATAAATATAGTAATAATCCCTTAATTCCATGTGATTTTATAATTTTGGATGGAGAATAGTATGTATAATTGTCTTATATAAGTTGAGAATTTGTTGCAGATTCTCCAACTTAACAAAAGTTTTAACAACTTTTTTATTAAAAATTAACTAAAAATATTACTATTTACAAAATTTTATTTTTCATCCAAATCGTCATGTATTTTTGACGATTCATCAGCTAAAATATTTAACAACTTAATATGGTCCATGTGTTTTATCATTGTATCTCAATATAATAGACATTTTCTGTGTATTGCAAAATAGTTCAACATACATCTTTTCAACTGGCATAGAGAATTTAAAAAAAAAAAAATAGCAATTGTAAATCTGAGCTTGTTTTTATTTTTGCATTAAACTTTTGTCTGCTAATGTTGTTTTATACATAATTTATTAAACAAATATAAATAAGTTTAATCAGTATCTAAAGTAAAATTTTAATATGTTTATTTTCTATTTATCTAGAATCATCAGAAGAAGAGCCTAGAAAAAAGTCGAAACGTAAATCATCTAAATTGAAAAGTAAAAAGAAAAAGTCAAAACATCATAAAAAATCAAAGAAAAAGCATAAAGAATAGAATAATGAATAATCATATATTTTGGCTTTGAATATATTCTATACGAATTATACAGATGGCACATGTAAATAAAAATTACACTTGTATACTTTTGTACATAAAAAATAAAGACATCAGTTTTTAATCCAGTTTATTTTCTTTTAATAATGAATGTACTGCAGTTAAGAATTCTAACGGATTTGAAGTATTTCCCAGTTTTTTGAAGAAATATGAATTTTTTATAAAATATTTTTAAAAACTTGGCTATTGTTGTTATATTCAATTAATTAAATTTTAAAATTTTAATCTAAATTAATAAAGTATAAATTCAATAATCAGTGTTGTTATTGGACAATTCAGATTTCTAATATTTTAAAAAAATTTAATGATTACTGTGTATTGTACTTAAAATATTAGTATAATAAATTTATTGTAAACTGTATTATGGAAAATACAATAGCACTATATCGGTATCTGCCAAACTGTGTGCCGCGAGAGATATAAAAATATTTAATACAGTCTGTTTTTCATTCATAAAATTAGTCCATCTACGAATCTACATGATGATAAAAATCGCAAATTAGCAGGATATAAACTTGACATTAACAGAAAAAGAAAATTTAACAGACTTAAGAAAGAACTTGTGTACAAAGCTTCACATTCTGTGTTAGAATTGTCAGCATTTTGGATTTCGCTCTAGAATCAATATCCTCGATTAGCTACTACAGCCATTAAATCTTTGTTGCTGTTTGGATCGTCGTATCTTTGCGAATTAGGTTTCTCAGCTCTTATGGAAATTAAAAAACAACGGGAACGATTACTGATGGTAAATGAGGAATTACGTATATATTTATCTAATTTAGAACCACGTCTTGATATAATTATTTCTCAAAATCAATCGCATCCTTCTTATTAATAAAATTATCTATATTACCTACTTATGTAATTTCGATAAAACAAATTATTATTGTTTCCTATAATAATAATAATAATTTGATTTATATTAATAAAATGAATTTTTTCGGAATTTTATTTGGTATGCCGCGAAACAAATTCCCCTGCTTCAGTGTGCCGTGAAGTAAAAATGTATGGTAGATACTGCACTATATAATATGATTGACAAAAATATCAATTTTTGGCATCACCAAATTGACGGAACTAAATTGAATGAGATTTTTTTTTTAAATGAAAGATCATTCTTGAGGAAGGTTGCAATAAATTTTTCATCATCCGATCCATGGGGATTTATGATATGTATATATTATATACCATGGATGATATATGCACATAACATTAAAATAAAAAAACATGAAAACATTTTATAGCTAAAGAAAATTTTATAGTGGTATAAGTGTTACGAATAAATTTGAATATTTTACAATTTTCTCCGGTTAGAGCGAAAATTTAGTATTTATACATTACCGCTGTTAATGTATCATATGCATTTACAGCAATTTATTTATTGTAAACCGCTGTAAATACATATGATTACATTATATTATTAGCGAGCCGCGGATTATTTACCGATGTTAATGCATAATGTATCTTATGCATTAACATCGGTAACATGCGATAAGATATGTAATATTTAAAATTCAATTATAATACAGTACTTTTATGTGCATAAAGTATATTTTTTCCAGTAATATAGTATCTTGAATACAGTATATAGTTGATGATACGAGTTCGTATTATAGAAAAATGAAAAAGTAGCCACATATACTTTATAATATCGATGCTTTATAGTTAGATAATATGGAGGCATGGCAGTGATGGCCAAATACAATAATCAGCGACTCATCATATCAGTCATTTCAGTCAAAATTCAACTTAATGTTGCAATTCGTCTAACTTGTAACTTAAATATTATTAATCTAACAATTATATTCTAGAAAAGTATTCAATAGGACACCAATTGCCAAATTTAAGATTCAAATCCAATTAACAAACTAGATTAGTTTGAAAATTACAAAAAAAAATGTCATTTTTCTCTTCGGACACGCTATAGGTTGCATCGTTCAACCTATAATGATGAAATTTGAGTTACAGGTATTTCTTATATTACTTATTGTCCCCTGAAAATTTCCGTACAATTTGGTCGAAATAAAATCAGGAAATTGGGATCCTTATGAATAAACACATTCACAGATCGCATTGTTTAAATAATTTTGATCAAATTTGGAATACTGTACAGCAGCGGTAGCCAACCTTTTTGAAAGCAAGTGCGCAACGAAAAATTTTTCAGCGCGGTGGGCGCATGACCTTTTTTTTTAGGTGGGTAACAGATAGAATAGAGAAATATATTAGAGTTACAATAACATAATAAAATCATTATAGTTCATTGTACATAAATGGTAAATGATAAGTAACAAAAATAACAATTTCACATATATAAAATGTATAAATATAAAAAAAGTTATCTTCTTTAATGAGAAGATTGATTCTGTATGTCTTCACAGAATTTTTCAAAATCATGACTAATTTGATACTGCTATTCTTAAGCAATCGTACAAATTTTCATTCATAAGACGTGATTTTAACTTATTTTTAATAAATTGCATTGAAGAAAACTTGGCTTCACTTAGATAAGTCGATCCAAAAAAGATTTTAGCTTCAGTGCGCAATTTTTCAATATTGGATATTTATATGAATCAACAAATTTCCAAAATGTCTTGTCCATGTTTAGCTTTCAAAGCGACATCATTTTATAATTCTTCTTTATAATTGGAAAAGTATCAAAGAGAGAATCGGCACCAGCAAGTAAAGCATTTTTAAATAATTCTCCATTTAATTTCTAATTCTAAATTTTCTATATTTGTTGTATTAAATTTATTTAATTCTGTACTTAAAGTAGTGACGTCAACGTTATTCATAGGATTTTGATAAAAATAAAAAATAAAATCAGTTTCAAATTAACTAAATCTTTCATTAAAATCATTACTTAATTTAGTTAGATAATTAACGTATATTCGGGAATCTGATTTTCTAGAAATGTTTTTTTGACATTTGAGGAAAATGCACCAAGGATTTTTTTTTTTGAGAATGTGAACTCCAAAGGATTCACTTACCTTTAACTGCTTTAATAGCACTTACCATATCTACCAAACTTTTATTTTCACCATGAAGTTCAAGATTTTGCTGATTTAATTTCTGAGAAATCTCAGCTAAAAAAGCTAAATCACCTAGCCAGTTAGTATTTTCAAGAGTACTATAACTTTCCCCTTTTTGTTCACGAAATGCTTTTATTTAAATAATCAAATTAAGAAAACGTTTTAATACTTTGCCTTTGCTAAGCCACCTCACTTCTGTATAAATTAAAAACGTGGCCGTTTATTTGATTCTGCTTCAGACATGTTAAGTAGAATTCTTTTTTGTCATTGTAAATAAGTATTTTTATCCAAAAATAACTTTAATAAATTTGTGAATTATTGGAAACAACTATTCAACAGATAATACACACAATTCAGTCGTTAATATCAATTTACAAGCATAATATACCATTGCGTCGTCGTCGTATGTACACATTTCAGCACGAATGCGAATGATGCAAACCGAGTCCGCACGAGCCTTTTCCCGCACAGCCTTGGAGTGTGCCAACTGCTGTCGGTAGATCGAAGGTTTTTGTGCTAAATCTGGACATATTAAAAACATTTAGACTACATTTTTTAGTTATTATTTATTTTTTATAATTTTGTAAATTACAATTCTCGTTCAGTAGATAGAAACGCTATTTTAGTAGATTTGCAGTAAACTCAAACTAATAAAAAGATGGAAATAAAATTATTATTACTTATTTTAAAATTATTTTCATACGATTAAGAAAAGTTAAAAAATGATATTTTTAAATTAATTTTTTGGAAATCTTGCTATGGGAGCATAACAGACCAACTGCGGGCGCGGGGTTGGCCACCGCTGTACAGCAACAGTCTCAAACTCTTTAAAGTACCACTTTAGACATCGATTGGTCGAAGGGCCACATTTAAAATTAATACATTGCAGGAAAAAATTTTTTGATTGATTATTTTATCTCATATAATCCTTCAGATAATTTTACTAATTATATATTAATTTCCTTAAAATGATATGCCGCAATTCATTTTATAATTATAAAGCCACTTTGTAAATGATAGAATTTTTTCAATAAAAACATTCGGTTCTAATTTGTAAATATATTATGCTTTACTGACTTTAAAGTGTTTTAATAAATTGTACTGAAAGTTTAGTAATTTTCAAATATTTCATGAAAAATTTTGTGACTTTTTCCTGAATGTTATTTATATATGCTCTTGCAATTATAATAAATGCGACGCGGTCCGCAAAAAAAAAAACATCCCGAGTTTGAAACGCTGATGATGATGTAGACATTTTAACTCAATTAAAATCATCTGAAAATAATTTTAGCACAATTGTGCTAAAATTAAAAAGTGATGGAAGTGGATTATTCTTTTCTCTGGAAATGTCTCTGTTACATAATTTTGATATGGAGATATCAAATTACATAAAAAGTTTATTAAAAATCAATAGTATATTGTATAAGCTTGCAATACGTCCGGGTTTGGCCCGGACTGTCCAGGATTTCAATAGTCGTCCGGGATTTTGTCCGGGGCTTTATAATGTCCTGGATTTCAAATTTTATTCATTCAATTATCTGTCAACATTTTTTATTTAGCTCCATCGACTCTTTTATTGTGTTAAAAGCACTTGTGCAGCAACAGGTACAAATGTTGCACATGCGCAATAACATAAATCAGATGAGGGGCAAAAGAAACAGCTGACTGGACTAGATATTGGCAATGAGTCTCCGAAACCTGGACCCAGTCACGAATGAAAGTGACGATTTTACTTTTAAAGTTGTTTTTTAATGTTGTTTGTACATTTTCCTCTTATTTTAATAAAATAATTGAATAAATATAATATACGGAGACCTTTTTTAATATGAAAAGTCATATTAGAAAATGTTTCCCGTATATGCGTCCTGGATTACCTCCAGAAAATTATGGCAACTGTAATATTGTAGAAAAATGACTTTTTTTGCGTTATAAAGAAAACACCTGTAAATATATAAATCTGCACAATAGACTTAGCGAGCAGCGAATTATTTTTTTCTTTATGCCCTTTCCAATCAGTGAGATTACTAAGGGGAGGGCCAGTTTCAACTACTAGCTGCACCCACACCCGTGAAGGGGACCGGATGGTGAATGACGGGGATCACTGGGCCGGATTCAAAATTCCGAAAAAACTTTTCAGAAGATGCTGGACTCGGGACGCGAACCTGTGTTCTCCTGCGCAGGCACAGAATAAAATTAGTTTATAATGTTATACATATATAATTATATACTTTAACGCAAGGTTTAACGTCATATTTCCTAATTAGAAATTCGACTTTAGAATTTGACAATATTTATTAAACAGTAATTTATTTTATTTATTTTCATATATTTTATGATTAATTATATAATATTATTTCTAACGTTAAATACAATATGTATCTTTGATCTCAATGTATCTATCTAAATTTTTCAAGGTAAAATTATTTACGTCACCTATAGTATCAACTATAGAATCATACAAACAACATGGCGTCGTCCAGTGAGGAAAGGTGAATTTTTAATTGTTTGTAAATATCAAGATTTATTTCTTTTAAAATTTGTTTTTATCGTTATTATTTCTAAAATTAACAGATTATAAAGTATTTTATATAAAATATATTCAAAGTTATTCGAAATGAATTAATTTTTTTTTTAAGTCGCATTACATTTATTTTATGGTATTTTATTATGCATATTTTGTTATAGAAATTTGAATCAATTTTTTTATCTTAATTTTTTTTGAACAGCATCACATTGTGTGGTCGTAGGGAGGATAATATTCTTGAATTTTTATCCCACACTTCTGAATTTGGTAAATGATGAATATTATATGTGTGAAAATGGTCTTGCATTGATATTATTTATTCTCTTTAGTGTCTTTAGTCTCTTTAGTCTCAAAGAAATTATATAATCAAGTACGGTACAATATAATAAAGAGAAAAAACTTCAATATAAGATTGTCCATCATTCACCCAATTTAGACACGTTGGGTAGGTGTTCAAAAATTTTATTTCAATGAATGTTAGAAATTTAACATTTTTCCACTGAATTTTTGGTACATAATGAAATTCAATAACATACACAAATTTTTCATTTTCATAATTAGTTATGATGATGATTATTATTTTTCATAAATGATACTTAATTAAATTGCTAAATAATATTAGTTATTAAATTTTATTAGAAATTTTCTTTATAGATTCATATTGCTTTCCATCTACAGATTATTAAGCAGTGAGACGATTCTAGACTTCATCATTGGTTATTTGTACTTTTGGTAGAATTGGCACTTCATGAAGAATACTGTCAGACTTGTCTAGAACCCATGAAATAAATCTGGAAGTATGGAATTGAATTCAAACCTTGATCTTCCTAGTGAATGTCTAATATAATTCTATTTAGCCAATTGGTCAACTTATTAGAAGCTTCATTAACAAACTGACTTTTTGTTGTACTGCATTAAGTAACATAATTGAAGTAATTTTTAGGCTCAGGATTATATTATAGTTTTGATAATTTTTTTTCTTCAAATAATAAGATTTTTAGTGTGTCTTTAACTCTTGGAAATTGAGTAAATGTATATATATTTGCAGTCTATTGTACTGTCAAATCTAAGTTTGTCTATGAAATATTTTTGTTGCTAAAATGTCACAATAAACTTTTTTCTTGCTAAAGAGCTGTTTTGAACTGTTTTTATGCTAAAATGTTTTAGCAAAGTCTAAAAAAATCTATAATTTTGGATTTTGCTTGGTTATATAATTAAGAGTGCCAAATATGGGTTTTTAGGTGAAGTCCAAAATCTGTATGTTCAATTTAGACTGTCTAAAACAAATCTATCAAACTTAGGTATGTCTGTTAAGAAATAGATAAAATTAGAAAATGCACATTTTAGTCTGTTGTATCTTGCTCAATGATGAATATTCATTGTTACTTTTTATCAGTATTAGCCAACCTGCTATTGATGTAACATCAAGATTTAACTTTGAAATTTATTATTGAGAATCTTCTTATACATATAACAAAAATAATAATATTTTTGTTATCTCTGCAATATTGCTTTGATTCACTAATAATGAGAATTGGTATTAGACATTTATAGCTAAAGGTTAGTTTTTTAAATAAAAATGAAGATATGAAAGATTATACTTTCCACTTAAATTTTTTTAGTTCATAACTGCAATACCTTAAAAACTTTGAAGAGATCAGATAGAAACCCTGCTGATCTCTTCAAAAATTAGATACAGTGAAAAGACAGGAAATAATTCAAAATTAGGTACATATAAGCAATCATTGCTGTTTTTCATTATAATTGTCACATTCAGTGCAGTTACAGTAAAAACAATGATTGCCTATATAATTTTTTTTTCGAATGATTAAAGAAGATGGATTAAAATATATACCATAAAAATCTGTCAATTGGTTCCATAGCTACTGAAAAATCTCAGAAATTTGAACATCTGAAAAATCTTGAAAAACCTGATTGCAATAGCAGTCATGTTTTACAGAGTAATCTTAATAAATGATTTCAAAAACTGTATTATATATTTCACATATATTATTTTGTAGAAATGTACATTTTTTTAATTAAATGATTAGTTAATTATTGATTTTATGGGTTTGCATTGCCAGGCTTTTAAATTCTGATCTGTAGTTTGTTAGGGCAATATGCAGCAATTCTAGAGTAATTTGATTTGTGCTTTGATTTGATAAATTTCATAAATGAGTATAGATATTCAGAGGAATAGCCTGCACCGAAAATTGAAATAAATCTACAAGTAGCTCTTCTTAAATTGCAGTACTTTGAGTCTGGAGGAAGTTTCCAAAATTCCATTGGATTGTAAATTGAAACTAAGTTAATAGATAAACTGTAAAATTATTAGATTCAGCATTTTCAGATAAAATGGTGCAATAGGTAAAATAACTTAATTGACAATAACAATGATGGAAATACCAGTATTAAATTACATAAATCACATCACAGATTATGATGTCAATACATTAAAAGATTGGAGATAGTGTCATTACCTCTACTGCAATTTCATGAAATTAAGGATTTATTTATATTAAAAAGAATATTTAATTTCATACTAACTATAAATTGCTGATAGTTCAGAACTGCATTGAAAGTTCCAAAGAGCTACAGTTTGGCTCTATGGTGGCCCTGTTTTTTTAATGTGTATATTTGATCGTTCAATTATCATTACTTTCAATATTGAAAATTAAAATTTGCTATGCTGGTGATCAGCCAATAATAATATAGTCTGATATGGACTGTTTCTTGAAGATCCTAAACAACCCAGACACCATTTCATATATCTGGTCATTATGTCAAAGTTGGACTACCAAAAGCCCATAAAGTTCATTAGAATACTTAATCCTTCATAACATGAAAAAATGTAATTCCAAAAAGGTATAAATAAATATCATAAATTTATAATAATCATAGTTAATTTATGCAATATTGAACATAGAATTGTAGACTTCATTACAATGAAAAGTATAATTCATAACATACTTGTTTTCTTATTGGAAGCATTAATAAAATGAAATATATGACAAAGATAGTTGAATGAAATGAAAAACAGAGATATTTGTTGTTGGTGAAGTTTGTAATCCATTGCATCTATCTAAATGTCAGATCTATTTTTTTTTTTTTTTCGAATATATTTCATATGCTAAATAAGTTTAAATATTATAATTATTTGATATTTTATATTTCTAATTAAAATTTGATGAATGAATCATTTAAACTGGAAAGATATATTTGATATTTTATATTTCTAATTAAAATTTGATGAATGAATCATTTAAACTGGAAAGATAAAATAGAAGATTTTTAATAATATTAAATTATCTAATGCACTGTTTGTTTATTATTATATGATTTAAAAATGATAATTTTTCTAGGAATGATTGGCCTGGTCGATGGAATCATATTTGTAAAATTCTTGAAAGAACAGGACCTTTAAGTCATCCACAATTTGAAGCTGGTCCTCATGTAAATATGCAAAATTATTATTATTTTTTTAGTACTACTATAATAAAAAAATCCTAAAAATTTATTAGAATTGAAAATATTAATTTGAGGATTTTACACATTTTGATAGTTTACATAAATTAGAGTATGATAAATAGATCCTTCTATATTCATTTTTTTTTATTGTATTGTGATATTATCCAAATATAAATCTTATTTAAAATACTATAACTTTTATCCTAATCTTTTGTTTTTGTTTCTGATTAATATATGGTTTATATAAAGAACTTCTCTTTTATGGGCAAGCAAGAATATGTATATTATTACCTTTCTTATATTTACAAAATTCAAATATCCCTGCAAAATGATTGTTGAGAAAAATATCCCCTCTTTTAAAATTGTGTGTGTGTGTGTGTGTACGTGTACGTGTACGTAACTATTTATCTTACTGGTCAGTCAATTCAAAATTCAGGTTATATAAAAACTCTGGTCTTAATTACAGGTGTGCCTCAAATTAGTTATGAACATTCTAGATTTTTAGTTATAACAAGAATGTTCATAATTTTTTGAAAATGAAGTAGTACATTCATATAATGCCACTTTATTTTCAAATTTCAGAAAATTTTAAAAACTCTTCAAATATTTTAAATATTATGATGATAGAATTCTTTAGCAACAAATATAAAACTATACAGTTATTAGCATGTTATGATAGTATTTCGATACAAAAATTAAACCAAAAAACCTCACTTTATAATTAGAACTTTTTGTTCAGATATCTAAAGAAACTTCTAATTCATCCTATTATGAAATATATTACAAAATAAAGTATATTTAATGGTTTCAGTATTTCTGGGTGTCATCTAATAATGGTTTCAGAGTTATGAACAAATCTTATCCACAAATTAAGTTCATAACTCAAGAAACATCTATATTTATATACACAAGAGAATGCTTGTATTTTAAGAAAAAGTGAAATATTTTTAAGGATAAATTGATAGTAGTAATTATTAACTGTAGTGATGTAGGATTATCAAATCATCATTCTCAAAACACATTATCAGAAAACAATAATAATTTTTTTTTATTTATTTTAATTAATATAATTTCTTAATTATGTATTTATTATTTGTATATTTTTGTTTTATTACATCTATACAATTTTAGATTTTCAAATTACTGTATTTTTTTTCCTTTTATATTGAAGATGGGCATTCTCTTGAAAATACATTTTTAATATTCATTTTGATTCTTCCAAGACTGTTTTTCTTTTATTCTAAAATAATGAACTAGTGTATGTATTTAAAATTATTATTTTTTAATACAAAAATAATTATTATACTAATTAAAAATTTGAAATATTTAATTTTTATACAATGAATTACAAGCACATCAAGCAGGAAAAATGCATTATTTTATCATATACTTAATAAAGGAATAAGTGTGTGAAGTCCATGTTTCTGTGTATGGACGAACCAGATCGGAAGTGTTGCCATTACTATTTTCTCTTTCTTCCAATCTTTAATTGTGTCTTTTAGAAAACTAAATCCCAATCTCATTATAAATTCTGTTTAAATTATCCTAGTTTACTTCCTATTTATGTTTGTACACTTCTTTTTGTTATTTGACTTCAATTTCTGGCTTTTTCGATCAAAAAATGTTGGCTGTTCCTGTGCCCAAGGGTTCAGTTTGCATTCGGTGTGCTGAGGCAACATAAACATTACATTCATGGTTGCATTTAAATAATTTATTTATTTTAGAAATTATAATTATTTTTATTTTAAGATAATAATTATAATTATTACCAACCATGATTATTACCTACTTTGGTGACTAGGGATCAAAGTAGTCTTAAGCCTGGTAAGAGTCAGTTGGAGCCAGTGCACGTGCTTTCTTTATCATATTTTGTTTTTATTATGAATGACAGGCTATGGCTGCATACAAGGATTCAACAACAAAATCTCAAATTTGACAGATAAGAAAAACAGTTTATTTTTTGATGTATTTGGGCACATAGTGGCCATTGGCTAACTAGTTATTAGATATAGTAGTACATATACTGCATAATAATAAATAGTGTATTTTTCCTGCTTGAAGTGCTTGTGATTCATTGTATTCTTAGAAGCAGCAGAACTTGTTGGTTTATGATTAATTTTTATACATTGTTATATAAAGAATTTGATTTCTGGAGAATTTAATGAATGGTTTTCTAACTGTGCATAGATACAGAGAATTGTGTGATAAAATAATATATAATTAATGCATTTAAAACATAATAATGCAACACTTAAAATTTAAAAAAATAATCAGATATCATGGAAATAGAAAATTTTTTTGGATTTTAGATTTATTGATTGGTTGGTTGAGTTTTATGGTGCAAGGATTTTATTGACCAAACTGTGCCATATATATCATGTAAAAACTTAAAACATTATAAAATCAATTAAAGCAAACAAAATGACAGGAAAATAACAATGTTTAAAAGGTAAATGTAAAATTAGTATAAAAAATTGCAAATAAGTCAAATAGTAACAACATAGTCATAAACATTGTCAAAAGACAGAATAATAATTGTATAAAACAATATAACAACTCATGTATCAAATATAAATAAGTAACAATACTGCAAAATAATCACTAAATATGTTGTAAAACATAAATTAAAAAAAAAAGCAAAAAAAACAGAACAGTTAAAATCTTTCTCAATAAGGTCTTTGAAAATTAAAAACAGATCAGTTAAAATGCTGTAAATTTATTGGAAGTAAAAGATAAACTCTTGATTGAATTAATTTTAGAAGAAATTATAAATTTTCTATAGAATTTGATGAAAATAAAAGAAACAGAAATTATATTTAAAGTAGAAAAAACCACTTGCTTATAATATACCACTTAACATATGAGCTCAGAATCCATACAGCACTATGAGCAAGTACAAAATCGTTTTATTACAGTAAAACGTTTTCTGACCCGTCACCAGTCCCTCGTCAGTACGACGTTTCCTTTAGATAACATTCCAATATAACATTAACATAGAACATATTTATAAAGTTTGGTTACAAAGCATTATATTAAAATTCATTGAATTTTAGTAACTGAACTTTTTAAATATGTTTTATGTTAATGTTATATTGGAATGTTATCTAAAGGAAACGTCGTACTGACGAGGGACCGGTGACGGGTCCGAAAACGTTTTACTGTAATAAAACGATTTTGTACTTGCTCATAGTGCTGTATGGATTCTGAGCTTATATGTTAAGTGGAAACAGAAATTATATGTCATAAAATAATTACAAATTATTTAACTTCTAATGAAGCCTTTATATTTGATTACATAAGATTAGTTAGTAATTTTTCCCAATGTTCAAAATTTAATTCAATAGGAAAAATTATTTATTATTCCTTGCATTTTTCATTATAATTAATAAAAGTTGCTGTTTTTATAAAAAATCTTGAATATTATTTGATGAATTATTCTGTAAACATACAGATGCTCAGATTAATGGAAACAAATTATTGAAATATAATAATTTGATAAATTAGTTTACTCATGTAAAAACATATTTTAGCCACAATTACATAGGCAAAATAAGAAGTGATTTTAATAAATTTAAAACATATTTTTATTTCAGGCTTTGGAATTTCTGTTGGAATCCTGTCGAATTCTAGTTGTTGGAGCTGGTGGCTTGGGATGTGAACTATTAAAAAATTTGGTTAGAAAAAATACAAAACAAAAAATATTTTAATCTGTTTGATAAGTTTATATTTTTATTATTTTCTTTTTTTAGGCCCTTATGGGTTTCAGAAATATTGATGTCATAGATATGGATACTATTGAAATATCAAATCTGAATAGGCAATTTTTATTTAGGTAAAATATTTTAAAAATAAATTTTTCTTGTTGAAAAATTTTAAATGATTTAAATAAAATTATTTAATATTAATGAATTAACAGGCCACAAGATGTTGGTAAATCTAAAGCTGAAGTTGCTGCAGAATTTATTAATAAAAGAATTCCTAATTGTAGAGTTACTCCGTATCCTTAAAGTATATGTTAAAAGAAGCATATTTATTGCATGGATCAATTACGCATATGAGAAGAGTAGATAAAATAAATGCAGAGAAAACAAAAATTGAGAAGAGCAAATAGTATATAAAGTGTGAGAGTGAATTGAATGGGAATGAATGTGCAGCAGATGAATGATTCTATGTACTTTGAAGTATTTTTGAGAGAGATTGTTGCACTGATTAAAAAGTTGCAGGAAGAGAAAATCTTGGACTGAAAGTTGTATCCTAGAAATGAGAATCTTTCAGGAGTGCAAGGAATTCTATGTATAGTAAGTATTGATTTATAGGAGTGAGACTTGGTTTTAGTATGAAAGGCATAGAAAGAATTTGATTGCAATGGAGATGAGATACTTGAAGGATATAGCTAAATGATGCACTATGATTATTTCAAATGAGAAAGTATAGTCAATCTCTGGGAAGTTGAGCTCTTAGCCAGAAAGTCTATTCTTAAAAACGGGAGAGGTTGAAAATTGAATGTGTTGCTTTGTGCTAGACTCATACAATAAAATAACTACAGTTTAAATAAAATTTTGAAATTTTTTATGATTACATTAAATAAATCGTTCACAAAAAGTTTTGAAATACTGTATATATTTAAAGTTATATTATAAGAATGTGTAATTATTTATCATAAACTTGCCAAATTTATCAGGTTCATTTGGCTTAAAAATTCCCTTTGACCCATATTCTGACCTATCTAAGCTTATGGTTTAAACTTAGTCTTAG